>VWZN01021534.1:90484-157498 GCA_013396955.1 Regulus satrapa | reverse complement strand
CTCTTTTTTTTTTTTTTTTTCTTTTTCAGTTGAGGGAATACAAGATCAGAGCAGGTCCCTCACTTGTCTGGCTTTCCAGCTGTAAGGTTTCTTCTAATTGTCAAGATTATTCACGGTTATTGACTGACAAGAATGGAAAGAGGAGGCAACAGGCAGCTGTCTTCCTAAATGCAGTGAACTGGAAAAAATAATTGCAGTTCAAGTATTTGTGGCAGAGATCTTTTGGCTGGTGTGAATGTCACCTTTTTTAGTCATCTATATGCAAAGGAGAGCCCTGCAAGCCCTTCTCAGATAAGGCCAGCAGTGGTGGGTTTTCAGTTCTGATTCTGTTTTGTTTAGTCTTCCTTGGATACATGGTATTTGAAGAGATTTGGCCAATAGAGAGCAGAGAAAACATAAAAAATGCAAAACACAGTGACTTTTAAAGTAGCTGAAGTGTGGAGATGACTTAGGAAGCCTCAGTAGGATCCTTGCATTGAATCCCCTTCAGATTGCTCCTGTGCTGCAGCAGCTCAAATATCTTCATTACATTAGGGCAGAATCATCTTTTGCTTCCTGCAGTTCTGCTATTTCACTGTGGCTGAAGTTGTGTTTTGTAGCAAATGCTGGCTTCTCTCTGCAGATACGTTGGGATCCTGTAGCTCATTTATATGAGACAAACTCAAGTGTTGGAAAGCACTTTTATTGGCACTATGTGCCATCCGAAGGGCAACATTTCCAATCTCCTGCAGTCCTTCCTTAGAGTCACGTGTCTTGGTTTCTTAATTCCCTCATCACTCACCTAACCACATTTTCCAGGACTGAGGTGTGTTAACTTCTGCTTTTGCCATGTGTTTCTAAACTTTGGGTTCTTCTTGAGTGAAATGTCTTGCTGGAGAAACAAAGATTGTCTTTGGCTGAGCACCCAGGAATAGCACTTAATAATGGGTTTGTATGTGCATCGTGGTGGTGTCACAGGGACTGTTGGGAATTTTGGTTTCCTCTCTGGCACGCTTTCTCTGCTGGTCTCTCACTTTCCCTCTCTCTCTCCTTTTTTTTAAGTGACATTTCGTTATTTGCACGTTCCCTAGGTTGTCCATCTGCTGTTGTAATAAACACGCTGCCAGTCACTGCTGTGTGGTTTGTGGTGTGGAGGAGCTGACAAACCAGGCTGGGGATGGGAGTCAGCCTTGGTGGGAGTGCCTCTGGGATGCTCTGGGACTTACTGCTGAGCTGGGGAGCAGCACCCTCCACCACAGCCTTTCCCTGAGCTCTGAGCTCTCTGCACGTTAGAAACACGATATAAACAGCGCTCCAGGCAGGAGGGATTCCATCCCAGCCCAGGCTGTCTGTGCTCAGCTCATCTGCAAAGGCTGAATCACCGATGAGATACGCTGGGGTTTCCTGGCAGTGCAGTTCTGACAAGGCTTGAAAAAAAAATTATTTTTTATTTTTTCTTTTTTTTTCTTTTCTGTAAACAGCATAGGAATGTGTTCTAGTGATTTAAGTCTGAGATTGAGAACAACACAAAAAACAATCCCATGCTCTCGTGAAAGTTTTTTTGATGGATCTTGTCTACAGCCCCAGAAACAAAAAAGGTGAATTTGCTGTAGACTGCTGGAGATTAATGCCTGTCAGGATCAGTTAAGAATTTCAGAAATTAAGAAGGGTGTGCTGGATGCAGCCGGTATCCCATGATCAGGATAACGCAGGAAGAGCAGCTTGGAAGACAGCTGTTTTCAGGGAAATATCAAGGACTTATTGGTTTCATGGCTCTCTTTAGTCCCTTCTGTTTGAAATTCATAGTTTTAGCAGCTTTTTCTGCCCAAGTGGTGGCAATCCAAACTGGAGGACCTGTGGTGAGAGCAGTGTTTTCAGTAGCTCTTTAGGACCATGTCCACTTCTTGATGCAACTGAAAGAAATGTCTTTGAATTGCACAAAGGCTGGTTTTCTTCTGCCAAACTTTCATATGTGAGGGGTTTTTTTACATGGAACATTGAATGATCTACCTGATGGATGGGGATTTTCACATACTGAAATCTGGATAAGATTCCAGTCAGCCATTACTCCCTAACCTTTTAGATAGTGCCTCTTTGGGACTGAATATTTCCCATTTGTTCCAGGCATGTCATTTAGGGGCTCTTGCCTTCTGTTATTTCAAATCTGATGCTGTATCCACCTCAAAGTGCATACAGCTGGTCCTGCACAGTTTCCCAATAACCCCTGGACTGTGCTGCCTCAAATCTTCATACTGGGGACAAAATCAGAGAATCATTAAGGTGGGAAAAGGGCTCTAAGATCAAAGAGTTCACTGTGAACCTGCCATCTTCTCCATTTCTTTTTGTCCTCATTATTGTTCTGGTACAAGAACACCAACCCCCACCGGGTTACAAACTGCTTGCAGGGAGCTCTAGAGAGTGATAAGGTCTCCCCTGAGACTCTTTTTCTCCAGGCTAAACTTCCCCAGCTCCCTCAGCTGCTCCTAGGTCTCGTATTCCAGACTCTTCACCATCCCCCTTGCTCCTTTCTGGACATTCTCCAGCCCCTCAATATCTTTCTTGCAGTGAAGGGCCCAGAACTGAACACAGGATTCAAGGTACAGCCTCATCAAGTCTCTATATCTTATTTCTACCCTCTCAAAATCTCCAGACATACTTTTTTTTTTTTTTTTTTTTTTTTTTTTTTTTTTAGTATGCAATAGCCTTAAAAGTAATAGCAAACAAATAAATTGGAATAGCCTTCTGCAATACAAAGCTGGCTTGCACAAATCCAACCAGCTTTGTACATCTGTTCCTACCCACTCCCATTGAGTCATACCGAGACTTAGTCACCAGCATCCTCAGTCTCACAGTACAACTTATATATTTCTCTCCAAAAACACATGCTACAGTCTAGATGGCATGGGGGAGTGAGAAAAGCAAAGCAATGAGCAGCCTTCTCCTGAAGGAATCAAGGAATGTAGCAAG
This sequence comes from Regulus satrapa, assembly GCA_013396955.1. Lineage (NCBI taxonomy): Eukaryota > Metazoa > Chordata > Aves > Passeriformes > Regulidae > Regulus > Regulus satrapa. The sequence continues at coordinate 154,552 of VWZN01021534.1, read as the reverse complement.
TCTTATTATGCTTTACTATAACCGGTATAGCAAAACAGCAATAACAAAAGGACAGAAATTCCTGTGCATGTCAGTTTCGAATCTTTCCTTGTGCAATAATGGAGTGATTTGTTGTAAATCCCCAAAGGCTTCCAAGATAGGATTGTTCTCAGAAAAAGACAATTTTCTATTCAAGCAGAGCTACCAAGCTATGCTCTCTATTCCATGGAGATCAAACTGTGGATTCTGCTCAGAGGCTATTAGCATATGTAGCATATTTGCTATTCAGAGTTTTATATAGGCTTGTAATAGGTACAAATTCAAGGTTGATCTAAAAAAAATCTGCTGGTGTGCAGGATGCAATGAAAGAAACTGTTCACAGCTGATGCTAATCCTGACCTTCTTTGTCCTTGCTAGGATACTTGAAGTGCTCATAGCTCAATAGTATCAGCAGAGGAGGAGACTTTGTTAAGGTGTGATGCTGAGATTGCAGCTTTTAGCAATCTTTTGTGAGATCAGAGCTCTTGTCAGCACTCAGCTTAATTCCTCTCTGTATGTTGTCTTAGTATCTTTTATTAAAGGAGCTGTCTCCCCATATTGAAAACTGCCTTAGTAAAGTGTCACCTTCTGCCCGAGTTATGTTGTAAAAAGAAACTGTAATGTCTGGCAGGCATTTCACATCCTTAAATTTGGTGCAGTCCTAGCATATATATAGAACGTAGTGAGGCAGAAAAATAATGCCTCAAAGGTGACACCACCCGTAGTCAGGACTGCGTGATGCTACCCACACTAGGATAGGCAAATACAACAGCTCTGAAGTTGTTTATAGCTGAGGAACACAGACTTTCAGCAGAGGGTGGTTATGGAGCTACCATGAAGCTCTCCTGACCTGAGTCACCCCTGAAACGTGGCCAAAGAGTTGACCATGTTCATGGGGACCCACCACCGTGGGCACAGATTTCACATCCCCGTGTTGTTCTCAGCCATTGCTCATGTTTGAACAGACAGTTGCGAAAGACGACAGCAGGGAGCTGTTTGGGAAATATTCTTTTGATACCCAGCCCTGAAATTTTGGACCACTGTTGAGCAGGGCCATAAAAATGTCTTACTTCCACCCAAAATACATTGGAAATTGATCTCTGGCCTGTCAGTCACACCATGCCCCAGCCCTGGCTGGCTCTTTGGCTTCAGACCTTGCAGAGAAGCTTTATCAGCCTGGCTGCCAAAGTAGCCTTGAAACTAAACAATAGCTCAAGAAGAATCCTGTTTATTCTGTGTTGCTTATTGGATTCAAGGCTTTAGTGGTCTGTTATTTAGGTATGCAGCCTCTGCAAGAGAGTTGCTGGAAGCCCTCTTCTTACACCAAGGTTTCCAACTGCAGCAACCTCCAGACCAGAGTGTCTGGGCAAGCCTTTTTGGCAGGAATTCTCCCCAGTAAGGAAAGAAACACTGAAACTGGCTGGAAAAGGTGAAAAATGGTTTGGCTAACCAGATCTTGCTCCTGCTAGCTGACTATGCTATGCCAGGCAATATATTTGCTTTCTGCATTCTCAAATGTGTTTCTTTGGTTTTTTTGTGTTTTTTTTTTCTTTCCTATTCTCCAAAACAGTTCTGAGAAAAGCTTCTTAGTTTTCCCAGGATATCAAAGAACAAAAATTTTATTTTTACTTCTTTTCACATAATTCCAAATATTCTGATATAGGGGATATCAAAGGAAAAGGGGCTGGAATTAAGAAGGATTACCCTTTAGATGTAGGGCTAACCCAGACCAGAATCATGCTAGGGTTACTCTCCCTTTTGGAGGAGAAATTCGCATGAAGAATCTGTAACCTTCCAGATATCTGTTGTTTGCCCAGAGGAAATAAGGAAAGAAGTGGTAGAGAAGATAAGTGTAAATGCAGACAGAATAACCCTGATTTGCACTGGAAATTCACCTGTTGAGTAGGTGTTGTGGGAGATTTCCCTTCCCAGGAGGGAGGACTGAGCTACGGTTCTGCTGTGTCACGGCTCTGCTGTCCTCCAACAAAAGCTTTGCTGTCCCTGGGACTGTGCTCTTCAGTGAATGTAACAGAAGCTGCCATGACAACCTCTTGTAAATAAAAGTGGATTGCAAACAAAATAAATCTGAGGCGGCTTTGTGGCTGTAAAGTAAATCTAAAGTGCTCAAGAGGCAATTTTTTTTTTTCTGGCAAGATGGCAGGAGTGATGTCTGGCTGTCAGATGGAGCCGAGTGAGGGAAGGACTGACTAAGGAGCACAAGCATGAGAGGAAAGCCAATGAAACTTCCAAAACAGGCTTTTCATACTCTTAATTCCAGGTTAGCAGCTTTTTCTCAGCTGCTTTTTCTCAGTGATCTCAGACTGTGGTCCCTGCAGAAGCTGTCAGTCCAAGGATACAACGCAGGAGTGATGGACGCAGGGTGCAATGCCATTCTGCAGCCAGGGCTCTGCAGTCTGAAGGACTTTTCCTCCTACCAGGACATCCCCGTGTGCCTCTGATGGAGTTTTTAATGGCTCTGCAGAACCATGTGGCTGTCCAGGGAGCTGTTTCCAAGTGGAGTCAAGCAGAGCTGGAGAGCAGGAACGCTGTCTAAGAACAGCTTCCAGTGGCGGAGCGAGCCTTCAGTGTGTATCTGTTGGCATCAGATCAGAGCAGCACATCTGTGACAAGGGCAAGGACTGCATCATTGGTCTGTCAAGAGTTCTGTGGTATTTTGCAACACTTTTGGAGCAGTTTTGGTTTGCTTGTTTGTTTGTTTGTTTGTTTGTTTGGGTTTTTTGGGTTTTTTTAAGAGTTACTACATCATCAACTGTATCATCATGTGTTTTTGGATGAAGAGGAACATAAGAAAGAAATTGTCATCTGTCTGTATTCTGCAGAAATATTCAGGAAGGGGAAATAACCACCTAATATTTCCTTGCTTAACTAACAGATTGGAATTGAGAGAGCAGCATTTGTAGCCTGGCATTTGATATATGTATTTTTTTTCCTTCTGTGAATGTATGCTTTCATATATAGAATCCCATGAAAGACTAAAAAATTATTAGATAGCAGTTACAATTATAGACTTTTTCACAGGACTAAAAGTACAATTATTGCCCACTTTGAAATGTTCAGCAGGGCTGTATTAAAAAAAGGTCTCATGCTGCCCAGAAAGCTCCAGCTCCAGTTATTTTGGCTTACAGGTAGATATTTGTTCTGGATGTAAAGACAGATGAAGTCACAATACCCTCACGGTATTTCAGAGTTACAAATCAGAACAGAGTCGTCATCTGGGTTTCATGATACAGTTAGAGATCAGATTTTAATATATATGTGGCTTTAAATTTGGAATTGTAAAAGACAACTGAAATTTAGCTCCTAGAAAAATAGTTGTATTGCCTACCCTCTCCTGGTTTTGAAGGTTTCTGCTCAAAGGTTTCATTCCTGGCAGTTCTAGGTTTTCTGAGCATGGTTTTCAACCCTGATTAGTAGGTATGTGTCTCCTTCAACCCAGTTTCTGCCATCCAGTCTCCAGCCTTCCTAAACATCTCCTTTCCTTCCTGGAAGTTACACCAGGGAGGAATATAGAGGTACTAATATGTGGAGCTCAAAAGAGGTTATTTTCTTGATTTATTTCATGGAAAATTACTTAGCACACATCAGGTTCCAGCTTCTGTACTACTGAAGATGGGTAGAGGAAAATGTTGGTAAATCCTTTGGCTAAATTAAACATGAGGGGATGTGTTTTTGTACAACTTTCATTAGGCTCATAAATATCTTCACAGAGATTCTTCAGTTAAGTCCTGCCATAGCATATGAAGGAATAATAATGATGATGATGATGATAATCTATATATTGGTGGTACTTATAAATGGCATTTATGGCTAAATAATTTTTACATGGAGTAAATAATTTTAATCTTGATTTTAATCTCTTCCTTTGGTTTTGAGATGTTCCCTTATGTTTTTATTTGCAAACAAAGGTGATGAAAAACACAGATGCCCAGGCAAGAGGGAGATGTTACATAGTTGAGCTTTGTAGATAGTTCCCATTGAGTGTGTACAGACTGGGCTGGGAGCAGAGTTTGTCAGGAATATATTTGTTTGGGGCCTAATGATTTGGGGCCAGCTTGCCCAAGCCTGGCTGGCTGCTGCTTTTTTTTTTTTCCCTTTTCAAATTGGCATGAATTACTCCCACATGTTTCAGTTCCAGTAATTCAATATTTTGTTCCTTATTTTTGTTACTTGTTATGTAACTAGAATATTTTCAAACACTTGTAAGAATTATGCCTGAATTACACAAAATTTTTGAGCATATTTTGACTTTAGTGTGATTACACAAAGCAATGTGATTAGACCTGTGGCTGCTCTGAATTCTAAAGACAAGCAAGCCCTGCAGACTTCATGGATGGTGCTAATTTTTAATTAAGCTCTGTTGGATCACAAATTAGGTTTACATGAAATTGCTATTTATTTATATTTTGAACTTTTTAAAATGGATGCAGATGTGGTGGTTGAGAAGCACTGAATCATTGCATGGAAAGGGTGATGCCTTGCATCTGGCAGGTTCTGTGTTGGGGAGGTATTCCTGACTTTTAGGACACCATTTAGGACCCAAGATTCAATTCTTCAGCACACAGCATTAGGGAACCTCATGCTTCTGGTCACAGAATTGCTCATTATGTACTTTTCTGATCAAACAGATGCTAAACTTGACACTAACATAATTTCCTTATGCATGTAGAAAGGAGCTCTAAAAACCCTGTGGCTGGAACATGAAGTATCATAAACAGAACAGACGGCAGGAGGTGGAATGTAATTGCAGTTTGTTTTTGTTAGTTAAAAAATGAGCATGTGTGCTTTTCTTATGGCTTTGTTTTCTTCAGTCCTGCAGAATTGGGTGCTTCTCTCATTTGTGCAAATTAATTGGTTATTTCCTCCCTGAGCACTGTGTCAGTTTTCTCTGTATTTTTTTTTTAAAGAAGTTACATATTTCTCAGAATGTTGACATGCTTTAATTCAGGTTGTGTTTATTGCCATAAATACACTTTAAGATCATACATCCCACCAAAGGCAAGACAGGCATTTGCTGAGCAAGTGGATGTGTTTAAACTATAATTTCCTACAATTTTTTGGTGGGATTTAGGTAGGCTCCCCCCTTTTTCAGTTAAAATTGTGAAAGTTTTAACAAAAGCAAGACTTTTGACTTTGGCTCTGCAGGTGGCTTTTGATGGTGATGTGGTACAGAACCATCAGAGTCCATGCCATTGCTTGCCAGCAATTGCTGTGGGTGAAGCAGGGGGCACTCTGTGGGCTTCAGTCATGGGATAATGCTCTGAGGGAAGGAAGAAGGCATCAGTAAAAGACATCACTTTTTCCTCTCTGTCCTTGCAGGATCTCAGCTCGTTTGCCATGCCATTCTTGGACGGTGATGTGGAGAGCACGGACAAAAATGCTCCTCGCAAGGTAGGATATGTCCAAAGCTTCCCCTGCTTTGCAGTGCCTGAATCCCACGTGGCACACACAATTTGTTTGGCTTAAAGAAGCCTGGGGTTCTCATCTTCCTTGCCATACCATCAACCCGTTGAGAGCGGTGCACTAATGCAAACCCAGTGGTTTTTGCAGACCTTACTGTGACAGTGCCTGTGCAGTGTAACTTGTAAGGGAAGCAAGCTGCTGGTGATGTTGTAAATACTGCAGATGTTGTGTGCAACACAGCTGGAAAAGCTGGTGAGGTGATGTTGCATAGCTGTATTCTCAGGAATATCTTTACCTTACAAGATCTGAGGTGTTGCTGCAGAAGTAAAGCCTGCCCAAAGAGGAATCTATGGCTGTTATTAGGTTTTCCTGGAATTGCCTCCTGATGGCTGCTCTCTCTCTATGGAGGATTTAACTGTTCACTGTCCTTGATCTGTCTCTCCTTGGCACTGGAAAAATGAACTGCCTTCATTTGCTGAAGTCATAGTGGTAGAGGCCTCCTGTGAGCAAAGTAGAAAGGTTTCTCCTCTATGTGGGATTAACTCAAGGTTATCCTTCTGGAGGCACCAATTTATTTTCCTGCTGCTATTAAATTAAGCCAGTGTAGTCACAGAGTTGCCTTGCTTTAGGAAAGATCAGAGCAGCACCTTCAATGGTTGACATTGGGGGTGGTTATACAGTGCCTACACAATCTTCAAAGCAATACAAATGGTGGGTGGGATCTGTCATCTTCAGGTCCTGGCCTCCTCATTTTCACAAAGCATTGCAGTACAAGCTGCTCTGCTAAATGGAAGCCTCCTGCCAGTCACGTTCTGGGCTTGGCAAAGATGGATTCTCCTCTGACCCATAGACAACCCCTGATCTTCAGCTACTCTGCAGGCCAGCTCCACTTGTCACAGTGTTTACAAGGCAGTGACCTCCATGACCATTAAACCTGCTACGAACTACATGGCAGAGAGTCTGCAGGTTTAGTTTAAAGCAGGCAAAGTAATAAATACTCCTTAGTGAAGCTGATCTGCATCTAGAACAATAATTACTTAGCTCCATTGACAGTGTGAGTTTCTATTCCTTTGCACCTCACATCTAAGAACAGATGTTTTAGGAATTTCTGCAATCCATCAGCAATTGAATACATCTATAACATTTGCCTTGTTCTTTTGTTGGACCTTTTAGACTGAGGTAAGAGTTGCTGATGCTGGGAAACTCTTTGTAGATGCCAGGGAAGCTAAAATGTACAGTGCTACCAAAAGCTGTATGTTTGGAGGGTTTGAATAAAGTGAACAATGTGCTGTTTTTGGAAGGGATAGTCATGCTGGAAGAAGACAGGGGTATCTGGCTAAAACTTGATTTTTCAGTTTATCACCTTCAGTCCACAAAGAAAGATGAGAAAGAGTCATGAATCTCAGTCATCAGGAAATAATGTGCCAAGGCTAATTGACCTGATGGGCAGAATTACATTGTATCATTTAATGACTTCCACTCTACCCTTCCTGAATTCTGTCATTTTCTTCTAACTGGCCTCAGGACTCTTTTTATGCAAAAGCACAGAATCATTTCAGTTGGAAAAGACCTCTGAGATTTTTGAGTCCAACCTTAGATCACCACCTGGCCTTTGATGAGTTTATGTCCTGGGAGAACTGGAAGGACATTTCAATGCCTCTTATTCTGTAGCATTGTTAAATGCTGGGGCAAGTTCTGCTTATGGAAGTGCAACCGACTTCGGAATAACTGTGGAGCTAGGGCTTAATAGCTGAAGTTGTATTTTTAACTGATCTTTTTGACTGGGTGTGTAAGACCCAGTGGTTTTCTTTTACTATTATACTTGGAGCTCTGTTCAACATATGCAACAAAATGATAAGAAGAGAGCTGGCAGTGCCCCACTTCTGATAAAAAAACAGATCATCTTTTAAAATCCATTGCCACACATATAATCCAATATGTCATTTTCATCCAATACGGGATTTTTGCTGGTAGTGAATGATGAATAGCATCAGACTGCAGAATTTATTTAATTCTAACTAAAACGTTGCCAGTCCCTACAGCTGACACATTAAAAAGTCCCCAAGTTTCTCTTCAAGGAGGAAAGATTTTCTTAGTTCAAGTTTGAAATCACTGTATGGTGTGTAACTTTTGTCTATTAAAAGTCAGTATTTCATTAGGAGTTTGGCTTTTTCCATTCACTCATCATGCTGGAGACAGGCAATTCATCAGGGATGTCTCTCTTCCTGCACTTAACTCTTCTGTCACCTGGGCTATAGATCAGGAGTAGTTCACAACCCATCTTTCCGATCTGCCATTAATTTAATTCTCTGTTCTTTCTGAAAGGCTTTTAGAAACTGAATTAACATTTTTTTTTAAAAAGCTCTCAGCAGTTTACCATGCAAGTGTCTCTCAGTCATTATCCTGTGAGAACAATCCTCATTACACAGCTAGGAAATTCAAGTCTAGAATTATTTGTTCAGGTTCACGTAGGAATTTTTTGGCAGCAGAGGTAAAGTGACACACATTTCCTGAAGTTCAACCTTAATCACTTCTCATTAATATGTCTACTATAATAAATGATGTGTTCTTCTTTCCTTTATGACTAATAGCAGGAAGAGGGTAGGGATCATTTTCACGCTCTTCTTTTGAAGATGGAGAATATAATGCTGTGAAGGATCTTGTGTAGAAATGTTTGGCATAGCCTGATGGAGAAGGGTGCCTGGGACAGATATTTTTGCCCTTCTGATTGCCAGACAAAATGCCTTAACACTCGTGTGGGTGGCTTTGTCTAAAGTAACTGGTTTTGCTGACTGCCCCATGCTCTCCAGAAATGGCTGAAATCCTTCCTGCACAGGGACCTTGGAGGATCATTAATGACAGAAATAAAGACAAGGACAACTGGGAGCTGGAAAGCAATCAGATTTACTGCATTTCCTCTGCCTGGTAAAGACAGTGCTAGAGGGGCAGTTTAGAAAGTCATGAGTAATTCAGAGGATCATTCAGAAAGTAGTTCTGGTAAAGTGTGGCAGGGCAGCAGTCAGGGATGAGTGCCCCCCCTGCCCCAAATGGCTCTATCCATTTTAGAGGTCTTGACACCTTAAATGTTTATAGATCTTTCATCTCAAATGTAAGTTAAAGGATAAGGTGTGGAAATTATAGGAAACTGACATCCATTACCTTCATTTTAAATCCCAGGGTTGTGAATGATCAAGAAGAAAAAAAATAAATTACATAGAAAAGTTGTTTCTGAGGAGTCAGCTAGCAAATTATAGATGGAGGAGGGAGAAGGTGGGAGAAAAGATGTTTGAAGAATAATATTGATCCATTTCTTTATGGAAATAACAGAATTGTCACAAAAATATAGACAAAATCATGGAAAAGAAGTGTGCGTGAAAATTCTTTTCTCTATGTGGGGAGAAAGCTGGTGAGATGTTTATCTTAGATTACAAAGGTGGCTCTATCCTATTAATAGCTTAAGTGTCTTTAAAGCACAATCTGTTAAAGCAAGATATTTTAGAATTAAATCAAAACAACTCTGATGAGACACTCTTGAATGAAGTGGCAGGGCTTTCTCTGCCAAGTGTTGATTGTGAATAAATCATGGAACAGAGATGGAGTTTCAAAAGACTGCAAAAAAGGCAATTACTGTGTTAATATTTATGATGTTTGCAATTAGGCTAATGTACAGGTTTGTCAAACATTAGTCCTGAGCAAAACAATGAAATAGCTAATATTGGCTAGTTAATGATGCTGTTATAATAGACCCATTTGGATTGAAATTAATTGTTAATGGTTCTTATTGAACAAATGTGGGTGTTTAAATGAATTATACATTTGGTTGAGAACTGTCATAGCATTGGTGTCCTGTATATAGAAAAGCAGCACAAGCCATTTTTATTTCAGAAACTGGAATGAAACTGGATAAACATGGAGCCTAGTAAATGAATAAAAAACTGGCTGCTAAGATAAATGGAGACTCACCAGTGGAAAATGTTGTTTCTAGGCAGACAAAACATTCTGTTGCTGTACTATATCATATCTTATCAGTGGTTTGAAAGACAGACAGACTCATTACTGCTACCATTTTTGGTTCATACAAAAATGAGACGGGAGAGAGTGGTAAATTCTGAGCAAGAGACACTGATGCAGAATGACATAACTCACTTAAAACACACTTTGCAAACAAACAGCTCATCTCCATTTGGCCAACTTGTGATCAGTGACACCTAGGAGCATTTAATGCAGACTGTTTGGGAAGTCTTTCACAAAACCTGGGTTAGGTTTTGAGAATAGTTGTTGGTAATCAGCTGGTCGTGGCTTCTGGATGTGACTCAGTGGTTAAAGGATTAGTTTGGGTTCAGTGAACAAATGTACAGTGTACAAATGAAGGAACAGAGGGAAAGTAGAAGTTTTGTTCCAACTGAGTTTGGCACTAACTCACTGTTCTCCTATCAGCCATGCAGAGAAATGTTGGTGAACTACAATCAGACTATTGGGGGAGTGACTCCAATACTGAAGGATTCCAAGGACTGTTTTGTCCTGCTACTGCTTCCAGAATTGTTTTTGTTTTGTCCAGTGGCTCATGGGAATGGCAGAAGCAACCCCTGGATAAGGGAGGAGAAACAAAAACCCAACATTTTCAGCCCCTCCTTCCCCATTCACTGGCAAATAAACCTCTTTTGGACTTACTTTTTCCACAGCCTTGCAATTGTCCATTTTTTTCTGAGCAGTGAAGATGGAGAGCAAGTTCTGTAGAGTGCCACAGCCTTGGCATCTGCAGGACATCTGCAGGGAGCCTCAGGGCCAGGCCATGTATGACAAGCACTGTACTGTGATGTGCACGGCTCCTCCCCATCCACTGCTTTAAAATAAATGCACTTAGGGATTAGGAATTGGACAGGGAGCCAGCCCTGCTCCTCCCTTTCCTAATGCCTGCTTTCTGTCTTTGAGCAGCCCTGCTCACTGCAGGAAACCTTCCCTTGACCATGAGTGCAGAGCTCCCAGAGGCTGCCAGAGCAGCCAGCCTCTTCCCATTGTATTTTAATCTGGGAAAGTGTCATTGTGCTTTCGTTTTGGGAAGTGACATCTCTGACCCTGTAAAATATGATGCCATCTCCATTGGTACAGCTCATGCAGAACGAAGGGGACCAGTGGTGGGGAATGTGAACACTGGGAGAGCAAGTCCTTCATTACCTTTCAGTCTAATGAAGTCAGCTCTTGTGTTTCCGTGAGCTCTTTTATTCCAGCAGAATGAGAGAATCATCCAATTAACTTTGTCAAAGGGATTTTTTGTTGGGATTCAGTGGGAGGGCAGGAAACAAGTGCAGACATCTATCTGGTGTATTGTCTCTTATTGTGTTTACTGTCCCTGTCAAAGATGGTGGGAGGCAATTCCTTTTTTGTTACTTGCCTTTCAAAAATTTTTAAGTGAAGAGGCAAAATAAAGGTCAAATAACTCACTGTTGTAAAATCAAAGAGAACTCCATAGTGCTTTATAAATATCCTCACTGTTCAGGGTTAGTGAAAAAGGAAACACAGCTTAGAAGCATTTTATAACTTTAACTTAAATTCAGAAGCATTTTGAAAGACTATTTAGATTGAGCCCATTTGTATTCAACAGAATATTTTTTCAGCCTGTTCTGAGAAATGAAACTATAATTCACTATAAACTGAACCAGAGTCAGAGATTTTTCCGAGAGAGCATCCTCTGGGGAAGGCTGTGTGCTCAGTCAAGGATCTGTTGCTGGAGCACCCTTGGCAGGAGAGCACAGGGGATGGCTGTGAAGAGGCGCTGGCACAGGCAGTGCCTGCATTTCTGACAGTCTCTGCCTGTCCATGGTCAGGGTCTTGTCAGCAGAGCTCATTCATTCTTCTGGGCATGCAGCTTTGGCGGGACACTTCTCTCCTCTGCAGTTCAGTGCTCCTTAAATTCTAGGTTGGAATCAGAAATTTCTTCTTAGGGAGTACTTTATCTGGCAAAAAAAGAGGAGGGATCAGATTTCCAGTATAAAGCAAAGGAATAAAAAAATAATAATGTAATAATGTTGGGGGAAATTTCTGCCTGTGGCAGGGCTGAGATGGGTGGTGTGAGGATGATGAGAGACCAGTTTGTGGTGAAATATGAATAGTTTGCTATCTTAGCCCACTGCACTGGGGATTGTCATTAGGTAGTGATTAAGTGTAGTGCACTTCAATATTTCTTGTGAAATAAGATGAAGAATTGCGGGCCAGGTAAGAAAATAGATGAAGGAAAAGACTGGTATGGAGAGGATAAGTGCTGGATGGAGGGACAGAACTGGTGGGGTTTCCCCAACATCATTCCTGGGTCTTTGCCAGTAAAGCTGAGACAAAAAAAATAGAAGCACAATATAGAAGTTACAATAGTAACCAAATTTGTTGAAAATGCAAAGGAAGGGGTTTTATTTAATCATAGGGAGGGATCTTATACAGGAAGACCTGGGTGACCTCCAGGGTGGATAATTCTTAACAGCACAAGATACAAGGTTGCTCACTTGATGTATGTTAAGCAGAACAACCAGTAAAAGAAGTCAGGGAGTGTGCTTTTGGCCTGAAGATGAAGAGTTTGGGCACAATTCTGTTGCAGAGCCAAACTCTGGGCTAGAAGAAAGGAAGAAGAGATTAGGAAGAGAGAAAGATTCCATCATCCAGGTGAAATGACAGGGGCAGCTTTCATAATCTTATTCCTTGTAGTGAAATCTTCCAGAGCTGCTTGACTAGGGGCAAGTGCCCCACTATCACTTTACTTTTCACCCAAAAAATGGAATGCTAGCATTGCTGGATGCTCTAAGATATGTCTTGTTTTGTTGCTTTGTTTCCAGCAGTTCAGGATGTATTTTTGGAACATGTCTATGATCACTCAGTGTGGGCAACAGGGCAAAATCTCTCCCTGGTCCCCTGCTGGGGATCCTTTTGTGCTGCAAAGCATGAAAACTGATAACAACTTAGAGCATTTTAGCACAGGAAATGTTTTGTTATTGGTTGGTTGTTTTTTTGTTTGTTTTTTTTTTTTTTGGGGGGGGGGGTTGATTTTTTTTGTTTGTTTTTATTTTGTTTGTTTGTATTTTTTGTTCGTTTGTAATTAGGTGAACAGCCTTAGTACTTAGAATATTTTTAAAAATTTTTATTAGATCTTATTTCTGCATTGATTAGTATTGTGCTTGTATTGTTTGTTTGGATTCCTTATCTCCAAGAGGCCAATTGTCTGTTTGGGATAAAATGAGCCATATCCCCATGTGCGTTGTTTTTTTGGTGTGTTTCAAATTTCTGCCCATTCTCTCTTTACAGCTTCTCCTGGACCAACACAAAGTGATTTACAGTGCTTACTAATGTGAGGAACCGGGGTGCAATACTTTTATTTTGCTACTACAGCTCAGCTGGAGAAATAGTTATCTTTCCAAAGCACATGTGGGAGTTTCCAGCCCACCTGCCTATCAGAGCTTCAGGGAATGAGTCCAAAAAGCGTGGAGAACAGGCTGATGAATGATCTAGCTGTGTAACCTGCCTCTAGCATCACTGCCAGAGTTGTCACACCAAGTCTGCATGGGCTGATGGGGTTTATTCCACAGCAAACATTCTTCTGCATTCCCAGCTGAACCATGAAAATTAACATTGCCTTATGACTTTTGTATATGCTGTGATAGCTGCTGCTGCTGCTGCTGATTTTACTTGCAGAAGCACTTAATAATCTTTTAAATCTTGCAATCCATTAGCCACAATTTATATTCTAAGCAAGCAATCCTGTTGTAATTCCCCAAGCAAAATCACAAGTATTTACCCACCGTGATGGTGGGTGTAACCTGTGTGTAATTAACAGGCTGGGGAAGAATTCAAGGTAGCAATTTCCTTTAATTTGGTAGCATGCACATGTGTATTTAGCAGTGTGCCCCTGGTGCTCTGACAATTAATTAATTCATCTGCCTGGCACGATGGAGAGAAAGCAACTGGTTGTGATTGCAATAAATAAAAACACCCTGCTGCTTCTGCTCAGAATTTGAGAACAATTTGCTTTTGTGTCTGGCTTGCATGTACAAGGGAATACTGACCTTTTTGACATATTGCTGTTTGACATTTTACACCTCTAAAATTGCTTTAGTGTGTAAAGGACACCACAGTCATTTTGAAGCATCTCCTATCTGTGTGTCACTTTAACCAAACAAGCATGCAAAAAAAAGATTAAGGGTAGTGCCAGAATGAGATCCTTGGCTTTACAAATGCCATGGCTCGTCACTTTAGGAAAAAATATCATGAACTTGCCATCCTGGAAACACACCTGAACTACAGTAACAGATTTGTATCATGATTAAAATAAGCTAGAAAAATGTTACTCCTCACTCTCAGGCAGCAGATTTGGCATCAGACCTATTTAAATTGCAATGCAGAAGGAGGTGCCATTGTGCTACTTGTTTTTTTCTTGAACTGTGTAGTTGTGAGGAGAACAAGACATATGTAGTCTCAGATGATTTACTGATGATATTTCAGTAAAGTTAATGAGCTTTTATGAGAAAGCCGTCACTCTGAGACTCTTCTGAGACATGACAAAAGTGCAATTTGTTTATTAATTTCCTTTTATTGATATAAAATATAGTGTGGTTATAATTTGAGGTCTCAGTTGAGGGTTTGTGCCCTATTATTCTTGATAACTACTCACTGGGAGACAGGCTGAGTACTGGAGGACTTAGAGTGGGACTAAAGGAGATACAGTCATCACAGCAGAATAGATTTTTAATTTGGAATGAGTTTTCAAGATTGCACATTGAATCCATGACAGAGCTAGGAGGCAAACCTGAGCCTCAGGCAACTGCACTGAGCATGAAACACTGCTTTTTTCCTGTCTTGTGGAGACTGTCCAGAGTCTGTTGTTGCTTTTGGTAGTTGCTATTGCTTTTGTTAGAATTGATTTACCTTTTTCAAAAACTCCCCCTCGAGGGCAAATGCTCACCTAATTAATCTGTAAAATGACAGGTATATGTTTAAGACATTTTTGCCCACACTGTCAAAAACAGGAATGCAGTTTAAAAAAGCTGTTCTGTCTTTTGTCAGGTATCACTGTGCTGTGCAGGGAAGCACAGAGCAGAATTCATCATCTAACCAGGGCTGTGCTGGCACATGTCCGTGCCCCTCTTAGTGACCCATGCTCTTTTGTGACTAGGTGTCACTTGCCCTTTAGAAACCTTCCCAAAAGGGAGATTGTAATCTCTGCAGACCTTTCTGCAGTTCCACACATCAGGATCTGCTCTGGCTCTATTCCATCCCAAGATGTGACAGAGGAAAGAGAAAGGAGGAAAGGAAAGAGGAGCTGGTCCAAAATGTGTGTTCAGGACACAGAAAGGACTGCAAGAAGGGGACCCTGGGTTATAGAGGGACCAGCTATTTGGCATTATGCTGCTTGTATGTATTTCTACAAGTGTTTTGAAGCCGTGAATAAACATTATTTTGAAAAGGGAGTTATTTGCATGGGTTTTAAACGTTGCTGACCATTTTTAGTTGGGTTCATACACACAGGCCCTTCACCAACCCAAAGGAGAGCATATGTACCTATGAGGTTTCCTTTCATCTAAATCATCCAAATAAATGATGCTTTTTTTCCCCTAAAATGACTTACGGCAGCAATGCTCTTACCTAACTGGACTGACACATGTCAGGAAGCATCTTCACAGGCAGGAGTCACTGCCTGCTCCATCCTCCTGGTTTGTGTTGAGTAATTGGGCAGAGAGGAGCAGCCAGGCAGGGGCTGTGGGCTCTCCACCTTGGCCTTGGCTTAAGCATTCCCTGGTGACCTGAAAGCCACTGCTGCTTTCTGCCAGGAACAGAGCCCTTCATTCATGAGAAATGCCCCCAGCCAAAACAGCAGCCTTATACCCACAGAACTACTTTGTGCTTCCAGAAGGAAATGAACTGTCTGTATACTCCAGGCACGTGCAAACCCTACAGAGATTTGGGGTCAGCTTCTGTTAACTGTACGGGGAGGAGAATTTAATCTTAGTTGCTTTTTTTTTGTTTGTTTTTCTGGGTCCTTTTCTCCCCCTCACTGGGCAAGCCCGCACAGTGCAGGGCTGTGCTGTGCACAGATATTTACACTGCTGGAAAGGCAGCACAGGTCTCAGAAGGGATACAGCTGTTAGAAAGGTCATCTCCCAGCTCAGGTAATTAGCAGGAGCGTCATCACTCTAAAATGGTCCCTCTATTTTTGGGATAGGAGTTGCAGTCCCACAGCTGTGACTCTGGCCGATGTCATGGAGGCCTGTCAGGCACTTGGGGACTTGTGTGCAGTGCTGAGTCACATCGTGGGGTGGAGATTCAAGTACTGTGAGTGGGTGCTTAAATTTGTGGGGAGGAGTTTGGAGCACATGTCTCCTTAACCACCATCTTTCATTGCCTCAAATAAGTTCATGCCATTCATCTTTCATTTGTCCAAGGAATGAAGACGAATGCCTGACAAATAAAAGCAGTAGATAAATTGCTGCATTATATCTATGATAATAAAATGCGTGCACACCTTGAAATGTTTTTGTGAAATTCAGGGTGTTTTTAGGAGCAAGGGGCAGCATGAGGCTGGAGAGGTGGCACACACACACCTGCGTGTCAGTGGAGGCAGGGGCTGGGGAAGGGGAGCTCTGGCTAATCTACCACCCCAGCAAACAGGAGTTGGCTCTGCTGAGATGAGTTCAGAAATCCTGGAGGCCTGAACTGAACTGAATTAATGGAGATTTTTTTTTTCTTTTTTTCTTCCTTTTTCTCTCTTCCTCAGGTGGATGAAAGCTACTCAGCCGGCAGTCCTTCAAAAGGCCTTTTCTCAAAAGGGCTCCAGAATCGACCTTCCAGCCCTGTTTCTGCCCCTGTGAGATCCAAACACAGTCCTGGCTCACCCAAAACAGTGTTCCCCTTCCCCTACCAGGAGTCTCCCCCACGCTCCCCACGCCGAATGAGCTTCAGTGGGATCTTCAGGTCCTCCTCCAAAGAGTCTTCCCCCAATTCTAACCCGTCTACCTCTCCTGGGGGCATCAAGTTTTTCTCCAGATCAAGAAAAAGTAAGAAATTGCTCATGTTATTTCAGGAAGATACACAGTACCTCTGGGCTTGGCCCATTCTTTACCTGCGGTAGTGAAGTAAGTGCAGATGAGGCATGTGCTAATTGTTCATTATCTCTTTCACTGACCGTGTGTTGGGGGTTTCTGACATGCTGGCCATTAGGTGTGACTTCTGCAGGGCCATGGACACCTCAGGGGCACAGGGCTGAGGATGGAAAACACACCCCAGTGCTTTGCTTAGAAATCTTTAGTCCGTGTTAGTGGAGTTTTCTGGGTGGTTTCACCGAGGTTGGTTGGATAACAGTGCCAGGACTCTAGAACAGCTGGAGGTGTTCATGGGATGTGTGGTGGAGGTGGACACTGACATGGTGTCCCTCAGGAGTTACAGATTCTGTAGACCCTGAAGGGAATTTCAGCTGTGTTTTTTAATTGGTATTTATTTGCCCTATTGTAGGAAGGGCAAGCTACCTTTGCTGGATTGAAATAAATGACATTTGTTTCCAGTCAAATGACCATTAAGGGGATATTTGAGCTCCTCTGCAAGGATATGAAAAGCATAGCAAACCTCCTTGGCTCAGAGAACTTACTATATGCAGCTTTATACTGGGTGAAGATTTTAGCTCTTCAGCAGCCTGTGCTCAATTAACACACTGCTAGAACTCAGAAATGAGCAGGATTGAGAATGTGCTTCAGTTTTGAAATGGCCAACAAACCAAACCTGGTCTGCATGAGGGTTTAGTGGCTGTGGGAAAGGAGCAGAGTTACAGGGGAAAGGGAGGAATAATATCTTGCTGGATTGTCAAGCCACAGTGAGTCTGTCTATAAACAGAAGAAATAATGAAAAATTGTTGACAAATCTTCTGTGACAATGTAGGTACAGAATTGGTCATGCATATATATACCTATGTTGGGCTATGTGTTTCCTGCAATGTACTGATAGTTTTCAGTGATTTTAAATAGTAGAGAGGGACTGTCTCATTTTTCTTTATGAGGATTTCTCTTAAAATAATTTGCTTCAATCAGAACAAGTAATTTCATAATTACTAGTGCACAAGAGCACAGCAATACAGACCATACAGGATTTTTCTCTTTATCAGAAGTGCTGCTGAAGGTTAATTGAAATGCTATCTTTTCTACTTCTTGCTTCTCTCTAAAACACCACGAGGAGATTGAAAGTAGGAGTCAGTGTTTCTGAAGGACTCAGAGAAGGCTCTAAACATCTATTCAAGGACATTTGTCCATCCCTGCTTCAAGTTCAAGTATGCTTTTACATCTCCTCTTGTTAAAACTTCACTATAATTAAAATCCATTTAAGCTCTTCTTGCGAGTCCACATAGGTTTAAATATAGCCTTTAAATATTGGCAGTTTTCTGCTGCTGGAGTATGCAGAGAAGGGCTCTCTGCTGCATGAATAGCAACAATTTACACTGCAGACCAGAGCCATCCTGGGACTTTGTAATCAACTTACCTAAGCAGCCAGCGCTATTTAAGTCCTAGCTAGGTATAACAGAATATTAAATAAAGGAATCCTCCAGGAGTCAGCAAAATCCTTTTGATAAGGTCACATCACTGCCTCAGGAACAGGCTTGGAATAGGGCCATGCTATATTTGAGCTAACAGAAAATATCCATGACCCTGCTGCTCTGGGAACCTTGCAGGAATTGCACTGGGCTTGGGTGATTGTGGTCTTTTGTTCTCAAGGCAAAAGACAGCCTCTTGGAAAGGCTGTGCTGATTTTAATTGGTATTTAAATTGGTTACTCTTCTCTTTCCACAGCTTTTTGCAAAACAGAACATTTCTTGTCATGATTTCACAGCATTTAGTTCTCTTAGTGAGTCTAATGCAGACACCTACCCTTTACTACCATGTTAAAGTAGATTTTATTCAGAATGTGCTAAACAGCAATGCATTGCACTCCTAGAGCTTGAGTTTACTATATTTAATTAACTTTGATAGGATTTTATTTAGAAAAACACTTTCCGGACTTCTGGAAAAGTATGAGTTAGCATTTCTGCCATTTTATTATATTTTTACAATACGTCTGCATTCTGCTACTTTGCAAAGAGAGTAAGCCCATGTACTACAGAGCAGTAAGTTAATTGGTTGTGTGCTACTCAAAACAAACTCTGAGGCTTGTTTTGACACCATTTTCTGAGAGACAAGACTTCTCAGGCACTCCTTAGACCAGATACCAATTTTGTAGAGATGCTGTGCTGAAGATCTCTGAGAAAAGCTCATCCAGCTCCCCATTTCTAAGGGTGCTTAAATACTTGAGTGCTCAAAATTGTCTCAACCTATGTGATTAAAATCCCATTTTCTCAAACAGCTTGGGACACCCGTGTTAAAAGTGAATGGACTCAGATTATTTTATCATTTCTCAAACTCTGAGTGCATTGATATCAGCTGGACTTGCTGTGTTTGCCTGCCTTTACATCCCCACTGGTGCTGGATTAATTGCATTAAAATGAAAATTAACTCTGTGCTGGCCTGCACTCGAAGGGATCTCCAGCAGGTCAGGGGAAGTCATCCCCCTCCTCTGCTTGGCACCAGTGAGACACATCAGCTGGGCTGGGTCCAGCTGTGGGCTCCCCAGAATGAGAAAGATGGGGACACACTGCTCCAGCAAAGGGCCATGGCACTCTGGGGGCTGCAGTGTGTGATGGAGGGGAGGAAGAAAAAGGAGGAGACCTTTGTGCTGTCTTCAGTTTCCTAATGGGGTTATGACAAGACAGTGCCAGGCCCTTCAGGGATGCCCAGAGAAAGTGCAGGAGTCAGCAAGGGAAATGCCAGGAACGTGTAGGAAAAATGTTCTTGGAGTGGCTGGTGTGGCAGCAGGGGTCCAGTGGGGCTGTGAAATTGCTGCCATGGCAGATTTGAATAAACTGGCTGGACTAGGCTCTGAGCACCTCAGGTTAAAGTTGCTTTAAGCAGGGATCAGAGCAGAGATTTGCAGGTGTCCCTCCCAGCTGTGGCTCTTCTGGGAAACTCTGTGCTGGAGTCTTCCCTTTGGGTTTATGGCAAATCTGTGTTTTATCCAGGCAATCAGCAATTAAAAATAAAAAAAAATTTTAAAAAAATTTTAAAAAATTAAAGTTCACAGGGACCTGGGGTTTGTTTTCGTCCCCCACGTTGTCTAAAAGGAGTCTGTGCTGCACTCCTTTCCTGTCATCATGAGCAGTATGTGAGGGAAAGTAGGTGCAGTCTTTGTTTTAAATAACATACCCCGTCTTCCCTCCACTTCCTCCTCCCACACATTGTTCAAAACATAGACTAACCTGTTACTCTGCATATTCCTTGTTTTTCTTGGAAGCAACTTCTTCCTAGCTTGTTTTCATTTTAAAGACTATGTGTGGTATTCGCAGCTCTTGCTTTCCCATGTAGTTGCTCTTTTCCCAGCTAAGTTATTTTGACTTTTGGAGATACACTGTTTAGGAAGGGCTAGGGTAGGACAATGTTAAAACAGAAAGTAATTTGCAGATGTGAAACAGAAAATATTTTCCACTTCAGGCTGGGTGTTTAAAAGTTTTGCTCATCTTCAGTATTTTCTCATTGGTTTTGACAATATCCAAGAGCTCATCTTCGTGCCTCTTCCCTTTGGTTATCCCAGTTCAGTATCTGGCCATAATCCCACAGCTCTGATCTGATAAATGATTTGCCTTGAAAGAAAAAATACCTTCCTACAACGCATACTTGGCTGGCAGCCACCTCAGGTAGTTCATAAGTACAGCTTTGAAGCAGTAAACTGCTGGTTGGGGCTTCACATTCAGCATCCCACCTTGGCAAAAAATCCACCTCAGGCCCCTTTGGGAGAGGCTCTGCAGTGACCTTTTCGGGTGAGGCTTGGCCACTGGTGCAGCCCCTTTGCTTTGAGAAGTTCACTGCAGAAAAATCCAAGGCAGCTCTTTGTGTGCTGAGTTTCTTTACACGTGCTCTGAAATTTAATTATCAAATTTATTTATTTTTCCATTTCTTTTTTTGTCTGAGAATTTCTTTGCAGCAGCACTATTAGACCGAGAGCTGAAAGCTGAATGTGGACTGGGGGTGAATTAAGCCTGGCTTTGAGGTGGTGCAGAGGACTCTCTAGTGCTGTTCCCTGTACTGTGATGCTTGGTAAATGCATCCCCTCAGTGCTGCCCACCCCACATCACCCAGAGCCAGGTGCTTTCTGCAAGTGGAGATTGGCTCCAGCACCTGGACCCAGAGCTGGCTTCAGCCTGCATCAATCCAAGTGTGTGTGCATATCAAAGGACAGGAAAGGTGATTGTGATTATTGGGATGTATTGGAAAATGATGGACCTTGGCGTGACATCAAAGCAGAGAATAAGAGATGGAGACTGTCCCGGTTTTGGGTGGGATAATTTCCTTCTAGTGGCTGGTACAGTGCTATGTTTTGGATTCAGAATGAGAACAACATTGTTAACTGCACTGGATTTGTGTGGCCAGGTTTTGGTAGTGGAGGGACTACAGGAGTGGCTTCTGGGAGAAGCTGCTGGAAGCTTCTCCCATGTCCAACAGAGTCAATGCCAGATGACTCCAAGAAGGAACCACTGCTGGACAAGGCTGAGCCCATCAGCCTCAGTGGTAGCACCTCTGGAATAATATTTTAAAATGGAAAAATATCCTGCACAGCTGAGGATGTACAGCTCAGTACCACCAACACCAGCATGGGCACATGAGCAGCCAGGGAACATTAAAATAATTACATTTTAATTTGGTATGAATGCATTAATATGACCTGTAGCTTGCAGTAGGCTTCTACAGAGCTGATGCTGATTTCACAGATTTTCTTCAGGGACAACAGGAAGAAAGGGTGAGTGAAGAGCTGCAAGGTGAAGTTTGATGTGCTGTGAAAAGCGATTTCTAAATTGGCATTGTGGAACTGCTTCCCAGCTTGTTTTAGGCTGGCTCAAAACTTCATGAGCTGCTCTCATGAGGCACAAGTTGGGAGCTGCTGCTCCAAGACATCTCTGAGTGCTGGCTGCAGTAGGAAGGCACTTTGAGTGTCACTTTGGTGAGAGGGGTAATGCCAAGAGAAAGCAGTGACACATCTCAGTAAAGCAAACCAAGGTGATCCAAAGCAAACATGGGAGGGTGACCTGCACTGGGAAGAAACACAATGCAAGTGACACTCCTTGTGTGAGCTCTCCCTGCACAGCCAAAACATGTACAAATATATGAGAACGGCTTTATTTCACTGAGTGGAAATCAGGGAGCTACCCCTGCAGATAGGCTAAAATCAAGTACTGTGAATATTTTATTAGAACTGGATGGTTGTATGAAATTTAAGTCACTAAAATGTACCTTTTTTTTGGTGGGTCTGGGTGCCTCACTTGAAGGACATCAGGGCATTTTCCAGTGCTGCTTCCCCTCCTGAAACAATTGGTTCAAGTAACAGCAATACTCATGACACATTAATGATGCTGTCACTTTCATCAGCAAAGAAAATCAGTTAAAAGGTTTCCATTGACCTAAAGCTTTTGGGTTGTGGTTTATGGGATCAAAAGATAAATTTAGCTCAGAATTAAAAGTTGCTTATGGAACACTGAATTGAAAACTACACAGCTTTGAAACACCTTGATGCTGGTGGTCAGATTTGAATCATGATGAATTTTCACTGCATTTGAGAAAGGAAAGATTTTTAAATATAAAGCTTTAGTATTCTACTTCCTCTTAATACTTTTTTCTCCTTCTGAAATTCAATACTGTTAACCATGGTGCCTGAATTAATCCATAAGTAGGACTCCTGGTTCTCCCATAATAATGATCCAGTAGGTATTTTTCTCACAGAAGACTGTGAGAAGCAAGGCAGAATGGTTGACATTTACCTTATTTATTCTATTAATTTATTTTCTTGTAGAACATCTCGTGGTTAGATGATGTCCTCTGTGAGAAAAGCCTATGACTGTACTAATTTTTACCCATAGATGGAGCAAGTAGCTCTCATTTGCAATAACCCAGGGAAGAAATTGGGAAAACCCTGCCACGCTGCTGCCAGATTGTGCTGATGCCCTGAAAGCCTTTGAACTGAGGCTGATCTCTGCTAAAATTTTTCTTCAAGCATTAGACTGAAGTTCATCCCCTCCCAAGGTTTTACTCTGTATTTGTGGTGTTTAGGTGACAGCTTGCAGAAAAGTGAGTTTAGCCTAGGACTGCCTGTTGTAGAGGGTTGGCTGCTGGGCACAGACATTTCACCTTCCCTTTCCTCAAGCTATTTCCCACCATGACTCTTCAGGAGTGCTTTCCTGCAGAGCAGCCCCATGCAATGGGGTGTCCTTCCTCCTGCCAGCTGCTGCAGTCTCCGTGTGGATGTTTCTTTGCTAATCCAAGTTATTCCTCCCATGGCTTTGGAGCCTCCCAGCCTTTGGACCCCAAGTGCAGAGAGCAACCAATCCATTCCAGCCTGCAGCAGGACTCTGAGCAGCTGAGGCCACTCCATTCTCAGTTCTTCTCCCTGTTGAGTGGGCAGACAGGTGGGATGCAGAGGGAAAGGGCAGGAAGGACCTTGGATTTGTGGCTGTTACTGCTGTGCAGGACAAGGGGACAAAGCTGGGGAAGGACCGGGCTGCTCAGTCCAGTTCCACCTTAGGGGGTGATGTGACTGTCCCCCAGTCTGCCCATGACACCTGGAAAAGGAGAAAAGCTGTTTGTCTTGCTTTATTTTTCATTACTGGTGTGCAAGGACATCTAATCATCTTCTTTTCAAGCTTGCTTTGTCCTCAGAGGCAGACAAGGGGACCAATGCTGTTCATTTTGGTCTCATCTATACTAGAAAAATGACTTTTTGCAGACAAAATGTGTCAGCACTGCTGCAGCTAAGCTGGTGCTGCACACATGGCCAAAGACCAGCCACGTTCAGCACCATTTCTCCTGCCAGTTACTGATGTCTGCTGTCAGCAGCAGATTATTTGTCTGGTTAAAACGTGTCCGTGGTTGTTTTTCTTAGTTTATTTGGAGATATCTTTCTATGTGCTTCCCTTTTCACCTTCATTTCTCATGGTCAGTGTTGTCTGCATAAGAGGAGTACATTCAGTATGCTTCTATATTCCTCCCTTTTTTGTCTAGGCAAGAAGGATTTTTCAGATTGTCTTCGAATTCCTAATGATTTTTATGCCATCATTAAAATAAAAAAAAAAATCAGTCTCTAACTTTCAGTTGTGGAACATATTACAAATAATCAAAAATTTTAATAGCAACCAAATTATTATTTATTGTGATGTATGGACAAGATCTTAGTTTTAAATTTGCTCTTTTAGAGACTGCTGCTGGCATGAAGAGGAGATAGAAACTGCAGGTTAAACATCTCCAAAGGCTGATGAGCTGCTGCTCTTCTTTGTGTCTTTTGATAAAAGTTGTCTGAAGGGCATTCCTGATGTGCAGGTGACTTTTTTTCTACTTTTTTAGGCAGGCAGCAATGTAAGCAATAGTCAAGCTAAAGAGAGTGCTTTGCTGTATTATGCTGTCTAATCACAGGAAATCATTTGTAAATAAATTGTGGGGGAAATTTTTGTGGTTGAGGACTGTTTATATTTAGCTATCTGTATTTTACAGATCTGAAAACATATGTAGGAGCAGACCTTCAGTTACATTTCTGTTTCTGTTTTCCATTTTGATCAATCATTTGAGAATTTGGTCCCTAAGCAAGTATTTATTTATAAGTGCTGGAGAAATCCTATGTATTTTAGTAGGTTGGTTCACGCATTTCAAAGTACATTTCTTTTCCTGATTCTTCTTATTATTCCTGATAAGTGAAAGCTTATCCTAATTCCACTGAAAAACCATTGTGCAGTTAAGATTTTTTGCTATGTGGTTGGAGTCTGGAGGAGTAATAATGACTTAAGGTATCAGATCCATTTTTTACAGATAGCACGGGTTTTCAGCTTCTTAGATAAAGTGTTTGGAAAATGCCTCAAAAATGGGCTGAATAAACATGATAAATGTTGACTCAATCAGTTTTCTGATCTGGAAAAATTGGTAATGAAAGAACCTGATCACAAGGCAGAAAAATGCACAGATTGAGGAATACAGTGTGTGTAGTAGAGTGGGTAAAATACAGTTAAATCCCAGGCTCAGGCCAGCTCTTATGTAGCCTTCTTGGATCAGTCTGAGTCATGACTGAGCTTGGTCTTTTTATTTTAAAAATAAAACAAGCCCCATAAAAATGATGGTAAATCACTGTGCATTGTGAGTCAATAGGGCAAGGAGCTGATCACTATCATGTCTCAATTTATGGGCCTTGTGGAAATGAGCTTTTGCTTTTTTCAGCCTTTGGGGCTGTGAAAACATCGTGAAGGAGAGTCCTGCTGATAACCAGTGATTTGACTGAGATGCTTTTATGGACTTCACATAGACTCTTGCCTGCAAGGTTTTCTAGATGTGTTTCCTGCTTTCACATGTACATTTCCCCATTGACCATCAAGCCAGCTGAAGGTAACATTCCCATTTGTATGGGAAGTGACCACGGGCAGGCACTGCAGTGTCTCAGCTGAGCTGTTACAAACCATC
Source organism: Regulus satrapa (assembly GCA_013396955.1). Taxonomy (NCBI): domain Eukaryota; kingdom Metazoa; phylum Chordata; class Aves; order Passeriformes; family Regulidae; genus Regulus; species Regulus satrapa. The sequence goes on along the minus strand of VWZN01021534.1, from coordinate 129,581 downwards.
ACAAGAGCTTCCAGCAGCTGCTTTAGCAACTCCTCACTCCCAGCAGTCACTGGCAGAGTCACAAACCGGGCAAGGAGAACCTGGATCATCTATTTGGGTTCACTCAGGGGCTGAAATGCCTTCAAGCTGTGGAGTGATCGTTTGACAGTTGAGTTCTCACTAGCCCATTTGATTTGTACAGCAAATTTAGAAGCAGAGTAAAAAGTATAAAGCTCTACACGGTGCCAGGTTTAGGATTTTTTCCCCATTACCATAGTAAGTCAAATAAATATCAGTCTGAATTAGGACATCTAGGAAGAAGTCTTCTGTCCTTGCAGTTTGACAGAGGTGAAGCTGCTGTGGAAATGGTGTAATTTCAGCCCAAGTCACTGATCTAATTCCTGTTCTCCTTAATCTGTGTAGTGCAGCTGAATCTTTCCATGCTGCTTTCTCTTTGACCAAAGTGAGCTCATGTTTCCTTTGTCAAAGCCAAGGAGAACAGAGATGCCACTTTTTAAAGTTAATTAGTTTAGGATTTTCTAGCCCAGTGAGTTAATTGATTTGAGGTTTATTGTGAGTAGAATAATAAACACATCAGCTGGAAAAGGCTACAAGTAATGTTCTTAGTTTAAAATGACAGGCAAAGTCTTCTACTCATGTCAGAAAAGAGGTCCTGGGTCTAATTTTTGGACAGTGATCTGAACCATGGTTCCCATCCATCTGAACCATTCAATAAATTTGTTTGGTAATCCATCAAAACTTCTGACAAGCTTCCCTGGCACAGTGTGGGACATAGTGAATGAAGGACAGCACTGTGCAAAGGACGCAATTCAGCATATAAAATTCAGTTTATAAAAGCATTTTGTTACTCCCAGGCACGCACATGCATGTTAACCTGAGGTCCATGCTCCCCAAATTTGGCACCATTGTGTGATTTGCCCTCTCTGTACTGCTCCAGTGTTGCATGAAATGGTTTGTGCTGCTAAGTGGGAGTGTGTGGATGCTCCACAGAAAAAGTGCAAAGGATGGGGCATGGAGATGAGGATTCGTGGGGGTACAGTGTGAAGCTGGAGTAAGCAAAAATACTGTAGTGAATGTGATTTTGAGAGTAATGCCCTGAAAAGAAAACTTTCTGAAGGGAAGATTTTAGTCTGTAGAGTCATCTCTGATTATCTCTGGCAATAATTTGTAATTGATGTTCTCACACAATGCTTCCTCTTTGGTCTTCTTGGGTATTAGAATTTGTTATCCAACAGCTAAACCAGTGCATCTACAGAGCATTGCTGAAAGATCCAAATATCAGAAATTAACTAAGATTTATGGCTGTCCTAAAACCAGCAGTGGTGACTGCTAAATGACAAACCTAAAGCCAGCAGAGAGCTTGCAAAGGTCCCTATGCCTGGCATCTCTTAGCTGGATCAATAGACTCAACCACTCTTCCACCAGGGAAGGCTGGTCCTAGAAAGGGCACCAAGTGTTAATGAAGTCAGAGTTTTCTTAGTTTAGTTTTAAAGCAAAACAAAAAACAAAACAAAACAGAAAGGGGTTGTGGTTTGTTTGGTTTTGATTTGTTGTTGCTTTGGATCTTTTTCTATATAAACTTTCTGTTATGGCCTTTTCTTATGCAGTTCACACAGTATTTGAAGATTCTTCTCTATCTTAAAAAATAAAATTGTCTTAGATGTTGAAAATATTAATGTGTGTAGTTGAAATGTGAAACAAGTGCTCAAAGCCTTTGATGATCAACCATCAAAGCACCTCAGTTCTTTGATTCAATTATTTTGAAGCTTGCCTTGGGTTTCCTTTAAGCACACTTTATTGGTTGGTAACTGTGGTGGGCTTCTTTGTAGTTTGCTTCTTGCAGCATCTCCTGCTGTTTACGGCTGTCTGAGCCCCAAATGTGAGCGAGGGCAGGGTTGGGAGCCCTGCGTGGGTGTGACACGGGGCTGTAGTGACAGGAGCGTGGGAGCAGCCGTGCCACAGAATGCCACAGTGTGCCACTCCCTGGCAGCTCCTACAGCCCTGGGACACAGAGGTGCCCTCCCGTGGGCATCCCACTGCTTCTCCTTCTTGTCTGGAGAGCCTGGCATTGCCGTGCCTGCCTGGAAAGGCTTTGACTTCGCTTTTCAGCTAAGAACCTTTGGCTGTGCTTGCTGTTGTTTTGTTTTGTTTTGTTTTGTTGTTTGTTTTTTGTTTGTTTGGGATTTTTCCACTTCTAAACCAATTAAAACATTAGGGACTAAAAGCATCCCTCCCTCCCTCCAAACTGTAATTTCAGCAGTTGTTCAGGAAAACAACTTCCCCCCTCATCCCAGAAGAGTCTGACATTGCCCTCACTCCTTATCAGAGTAGACATTTAATTGCATTGATAAATGAAATTAAAAATGAAACCAAAATGAAATTAATTTTTGTCTGGGAAATACATGTGGAGGCAAGGCATCAATCAAATATTCTTCAGCAAACACCATTATTTGGGAGTACAGAGCATTTCATTTCAGGGTCACTGTGGATGTGTCTGCTTCATTGCCTGCCTGAGCTGGGCAGAAGGTCTGGTGTCAGATTTGTTTGCTTAACCTCAGTATAAGGTTTCCATAGCTCTTCATGTTCACAGTCTTTCCATGAAGCTGTTTAATGGTGAGAGAGCTGCACTTGGCAACCTGAGCCTTAGCTCCAACAGGATGATGCTGTTGGTTTGCAGCAAAGCCTTTGCTTCAATTCCTCTTTCACACCGACGTGCCCCAGAGCACTGAGCCTCCAGAGGCTAAAACTGGCTGTAATCCATGCAAAATGGAGGGGCACATCTAAACTCCACAAAGGTCAAGACTTTCTGGAGGGAAGGTGAAAGGATTGCATGTGAGCTAATGCTTAATACAGGAGCAATAATAGTTATGTGTGGCAAATAAAGCCTGTGTGATTTATTCTTTGTGCACAGGATAAAACTGTGTTCTTATAATTCATCTGTGTTAGTGCTGCTTCCTTTGTGTGTGGTAGAGAAGGGTTGAGTTTGGCCATGTTCAGTGCATCTTGAAGGATTTCTGAAAGACAAGAAGCACCATTGGCAGCTGAAACAAGTAGCCAGCTAATAGAAATGGGTTTTTGGCAAAGGAGCCCTCAGCCAGGCAGCACCAGCCTAAACTTGTTCAGGAGAGTGAACCTCAAAAATGATTGAGTGGTTAGCTGAGCTTTTTCATATTTTAGAAGAAGGTATTGTCTCTTGCAGCAAAGCTGGTTGAAATGTGTTTCTGCCTCTGTGAAGATCAAATTTTGGATTCTTATGCACATTTAATTGGACTTAAGATGTCTGACTTTTTCACAAGGGACGCAGGGGAAGATTTGATCACTGGGCTCTGGACCCAGTGGAACAATTTCTAGACTTGGGTGCCTGAAATTAATCCTTGCTGAGCCATGCAAGTCAGTTGATCTGAGGAAAAAAGCAAATACCTCCTTAAAACAAAACAAACAAACAACCCCGAAACAACAAACAAAACCCCAAACAATACCAAACAAAAACCCCACCAAACCACAAAACCACCAAACCACACCAAACCAAACCAAACCAAACCAAACCAAACCAAACCAAACCAAACCAAACCAAACCAAACCAAACCAAATGAAGCCAAAAAACCAGAAATATTTGGGCTAATTGCAGCAATATTTGCTCATCCCCCCTGTGAAGGTGGTGAACAATAAGGAATAATTTCCTACGTGGTGATCTAAGCATTGGGTTTTGTCCTTAAAAGCCTGAGGAACACCCTTACTTATAATGCAATCAAAGGGATAAATACTAAGCAATGAGGAGTATTGCTGATCTGACATCTTGTGTGCTTGCTGATGTTCACAGAAATCTTTCAAACAAATGGTGGGGATTAGTGCAAACTCTTTCGTATAGCTGTCTAGGTTTTGTTGGATCAGAAGCTCGGTCTGCAGAAAAATAGGTGGATTATCAGCAAATTCTTACTAATGACAAGGGAAGACAGGTAGGGAGGGATGTTCTAAATTTAGAGAAATGGTCAAAGCCATGGCTGTGGAGTGACAGATTTGGGCTATGTTGCAGATGTTAAGAACATTTTTCTTTTTCCCTATTTGTTGTAGAAATGAAGACCAAAAATGAAGCTGACATTTAGCATATTTCTCAATTCATTGATGTCTATAATAAATAGCCATGCCTTTGGGATTCCTTTGTGATGGGCCACATTCCCTTGGAGTTTGTTTAAGCAAAGAGGACTTATGCTCTGATATTATCCAGACCATTGGAGTGCAGAATGTGTAAAAAATAGTAGAACATGAAAATGCAAAGAAGAAGATTAGCATGATGAATTTCTGCTTGTTATATGGAACATCTCTATGTGGCAATAGTCACACATATCTGTGCTGTCAGATAAGTCCTGAAAGACAAGGCTCTCCTGATTTTTGGGTGGTGTGGGGGGTGTTTCTGTGCAAGGGATATGTCATTGTGGGATTCTACCCCATGCTGATGTGTTGCCTTTTTCATTTAATCACAGAGTTTAGGGCTGATGAAGAGAGTTGAAATCTCAGGTATGTTTTTAAGGGAGAATGCCCCACCAGACACTCAAGGATGGTGGCTACCTTGGGGTCATCCCCAGCCTCAGAGAATGGTGCTGGAGGAGCACTGGCCTTTCCAGAGAGTGACACTTGGGGTAAGGCTCCTCGTTATGTGTGGCTCTGCCAGTGGCTGGAGAAGCTGTGTGTGGCTGCAGTCCCCTCAGTGACACAGGAGAGGTTGTGCAGCACCCAGGAAGCCACAAGTTAGAAAAAAGGGCATTAAAAACCCTTTGGAAACTGGCTGTAGATCAGATCTTGTTCCAACCACAGTTTCTTGGCATGAATTTTGTTATTAAAGACATGTCACTGCAATTAAACGGCATTAAAGTCAACCCAGCCACTGCTGAGGGCTGGCCAGAAGTCATGCTGCTGTTGAAGTCACCCATCATTTTGGGATGAGCTTTGAGGCAGAGTGTCTGGAGCTTTGTTTGGAGCAGCTGGAGGCCACGGTGGTTATCAGAGGAGGTCCCTACAGCCCCTCTGTTTGGAAAGCTGGGATACAGAGATGGCAAACGATGTCAGTGGAGGAGTTTGCAAAGCAGAATATGTAAAAAATCTCTGCTGCAGAGTGGGAAACTTATATCCAGTGCATGCAGCTGCCTTGCTGGAGAGCCCAGCTACAAACTCAGGAAGGGAGAATGCCAACAGAGCACAGACCTACAGCAATCATGGCTTTAGCAATGATCGGCGCTGGTTTAGCCGAGAGAGCTGAGAGGATCCAGCTGCCCTGGGCTGGGCTGGGAGTCTCACCTGTGCTTGGAGAAGAGAACTGGAGAGTGTCATTATCGGGACTCACACCATCATTTTGACTCCTCTATTGCATTTTGTATTTAAGAAGAGGTGTGCACTGGGAGAAGGCCTTTTGTGTGTTCAGTGGGAGCATCCTGGCACTGCCTCCACGCACTGACTTTTGCATCTTCAAAGACATCCAAGGGCTCTGATGGTCCCAGCAACATCGTATTTGGGGAAGGCAACAGCAAAAGGCATCCCCACAAAACGAGCCTGCTGAGCCATCTCCACCTTTCTTTCCTCTGCCTATCATTTGGTCCATTCCAGTTCTAAAGCTGAGAAGAAGAGACATAGTTTTCAGGGCTTGTTTCTGCTTCTAGGTTTCCCTCTGGTTTTTGGCCCATGTCAAGTTTTTCTGAGTAAATTTTTTGCCAGTGCTTAAATTTTAGGATTTGGAGTGCTACACCAGGAAAGTGTCTTCTCTTCCCCACAGAGCTGTTGAAGTCAACAGTGCCCAAAATCTCACATCTGCTACCACTAAAATGAGAGGAAAAACAAAATTACATTGAATAGATGATCCTCACATGTCAACACTTCTTTGTCCTTGGCATCAGCTGGGAAGGGCTATGAGATTATGGTACCTATTCTTGTTGCATTCAAGCTTTATTTACCCTTTTGAGATGATGCAGTCATGATGTTTAGTGTTAAAATATATGGATTTTTTTAAATGAAGAACTGGAAGAGGAAAGAGTGTATGTCCTTTGCTTCAGCAGGGCTAAACTGAGTCAGTCCCCAGTGCAGAAGGGCTCTGCAGGAACAGGCACCTGATGTTTGGGGTGGCATTGTTGAATGACCTGCTTGCAAATCCTGTGACATTATTAGATAAATAAAAGAAGTGACACTAAATAAATTATCTGAGCAGCACATAATTTCCTTTGGAAAATAACCCCACAGGGTGCTGAAATCTGCTGCTATGGGGCACTGGGATAACTGTGCATTGTTCCTCTCTTGGGAACCATATCAGGGACCAGACTGGAAAAATTGTCTGCAGTGAATGTTTTTTAATTCTCTGTCATCTAGCTACCAGGAAGAGGAGTTTAGTGCTGTATTTTGTATATGCACTTTGGTCCTGTTTCTGTTTCTGCATGAAGCTCTCTAAAGTCCTTCCAAATTCTTTACTGTAAAGGGTAATAAAACACTACAGGACTTCATTAAATGGCATCCAGAACTCCTTTCTTTAAACACTAAAGCACAAATCAGATTGGGAGCAGAACAGCAATAAAGGGAAAGACTGGGGGAAATTCACTTCCCTTTGGAGTAGCTGGATTTTTGCCATCAGTGAAAATGTGGAATCCATCCACTGAAACAAAAAATTAGCAGGTACTTAATAATGCTCTTTTTTTCCCAAGACTCCATGGATACCCACCAGTAGTGATTTACTGTAAACACTCCATGAGAAGCAATGTTAAATCCTGCTGCCTTCTGCTTTGGAGGTCACGGAGAGACAGCTGAGCAAATCTCAGCACTGGCAAATGCAAGGCATGAAATAGTGTCACTGGGAAAGAAGGAGCCAAGTCTTAATCACATAAACAGATTCTCATATACTTTTGCCATGCTATTTTATAAAGTGTTTATGTAACTGAAAAGATTAACCTGGAGAAAAAAAAAAGGCTAGGAGAAAAAATATTTTTATGGCTTCTTATTTAGGGCTTTACTATGGTTGAGGAATTAGTTTGCATTTTACAAAGCTGAAAAGTAGGGTAGGAGAGAGAAGGAGGAATCTGAATAAGGAGAGATATTTGCATGGATCTCAAAATATTAAAGAAAACCTAAAATCCCAAGGAGTTACTTCTGTCAAATGGAGACATGGAGGCAAATCTGAGGCTGGAGCAGGACTTGGTATCCAGGCAACGCCAACATTTTTTTGTTAAGCTAATGCCAATGCCACTGACAACTTTTGCCACTTTATGGTCACATTTTAAAAAAGAAAATGCCTGACATTACCAAAATTCTCAGAAATTATTTTCTTGTCCGTCCAGCAGATATGAGGCACAGCAGCACACAGCACATGCAGATCTTGCAAAAATTCCAAGGGAAAAATTCTGTGATGAGTTCATGCCTAGGAATTTGTGTTCCTCTCTAAACCTGGCACTATTTTCCTAAAGTTTCTTGTCCTCTGCCTTTCACACAGATATTTGCTGTGCATTGGGGAAGGAATCATGTTCAATTGAGCCATTTATAAGTGACTTCTTCCACTTCACTGAAGGCTGCAGGATTAGAGGAGCCCTTTGCTGTGCTCCAGCTCTTCTTTCCTCATTCTTTTTGCATGGTGCAAAAACCAAGGAGGTAAATGAGGTTAAGAACCTCATTAATATGCTGATAATGCTAATTTAGGAGAGGAAGAAGCCCTTGATTTACTAAGAGGCTAAGGTGGGACTGGTGGGCTCAGTGCTGTAAAGAAAGGGCACTGGTTTACCGTGCCCTTAGAGAAATGCAAGTGGTTTTGTGCTGGTATTGTTAACACAGTGGAACTTTCCTTGGAGCTCAGCAGTTAAAACTGTTGAAGAGCCAGCTTCATTCTTCACCATGGACCAACTCAGGGAGCACCGAGCACTCCCCAGGCACGGCTGCATGTTTTGTGTCCTCGCAGCAGAAAACAAAACCATCTGTCACCTTGGGAAGTGCCTGGTGACAGCAACCAGGGAAAGGTCCTGAAGACACATGGGAGCTTCCCAGTCATGAAGGGGGCTACCACAAAAACCCAGTAAAAACTTGCTGCTGACTTGAAGGTGTTTAGCTCACTGCTGGCTAAGTAGCTAAGCACATTAGGATGAGATGCACAGGGAGCTGCTAAGCTGCAGAAAGTCCTTTGGGCTCTGCTGGTGCCCCACGCGTTCCTCCCACGCCAGATTTGTGCAGCTGTGATGTGGCAGGTTTGTGCAAGCTGGGAGGGTAAAGACTGGGACAGGAGCATACCCTCTGCTGCCAGTTTCCCTAGAGCTTTGTCCGTGATCTTGAGTGGATCTTCTCCATGTTTTGGTGATGTTTCATACATTAATCTAGTTTAAAAGGGTGAATTTTGTAGCAGGTGACTGTAAATAGGGAGGACTGGAGGGTGCAGGGGGAATTTAAAGGATTGATTTAGGCTGGTGGTGTTGAGGGCTCTGACTCAAAGATCAGCAGGACCTTCCTAGTCAGTGCTGTGCTTGGCACAGAAGCTCGTGTCACATCTTTTAACACATGCAGGAAAAGAAAACAAAAAACAAAACAACTCAGAAATTAACTTAAAGACATCTTGAGAAGCTCAGTTTGGCTGGCAGTGAGCCTGGGTTTTGCTATTAAGACTAGTGGAAGTTTGGATTGAGGGTTGGTGCTTTCCACCCTGCACTTACCCCTCTGAGTAATCCCTGAGGACACAGGAATTTTGCTGTTTGCCTGTGGACACATAGGCTTGTAATGGATATAAGCAGCAAATAAACAGGGAGGAAAGCCAGAAACCTGTGGTCACCTTAAAAATCTACTTCATCTGCTGTGGGTCTTTATTTTTTTCAAGATTTTAAATTAACATTCTGATTAATAAGAGTAGAAAAGGGATTAGTCTAAACATGAGACTCTTGCAGTGCACTAACATCTGAAAACAGATTTTCATCTGAAGCTCTCAGAAAGACGATGTGGGTTTTCCCTGGTTATACAGGCACCTCATTGCAGAGTTTAGAATAAAACCAAAGTGTATTAATGCCATACTCAGTGCCATTTCAGTGTTTCTTCCTACCCTCCTCTGCCCTGAAAGTATTTTATTATGACTGGAAACAACCGACCTGGTTTAAAGGAATATGTGGCTTGGAGCAGTAATTTCTGTTTGTGTCTGTTAGCAGAGAGGTTTTAATAGTTTTTGCTCCAGTGACGTGCTTGCAAATAAGCTGAGAGTCAGATTTGCCAGGCTTTATTGCCAGCTGCCAGGTGATGATGGAGTGGGTTTATTCCACAAATATGTAATAACAACAAAAGTGCTCAGTCTGGAATATGGGTAGGTTTTTACAGGCTGTTTTAGGCAACTTTGACTCTGAGAACCAGAATTGCACCAGGTGTGAGAAGGCTCGTAGGCCTGTGTTAGAAATGTGCATCTGAGAACAGAGGCACCTGAGTGAGGGACTAAGGATGCAGGAGGCTTTTGGGGCAGACCAAGAAATTCAAGAATCTCTTCTGCTGGATGTGTGCAGAGCTCTGTGACCATAACACTGACTTTCTGCTTTGTTTCTTGATGTGGGATTTAAGGATTAGTGACATGAGAGCTACTGGGCAGAGTGTTTTCTACATTTAGCACTGAAGCCACTGCATGAACCTTGACAAGATCTGGGGAGCTGATGGCTCTCTACAACAAATTCTGGTCATCTGTGGTACCATTTTAGATCATTTTCAAATTACTTGACAAGGTACAAATAGTATTGTGATTGACCCAATGTATTCCTAAGCTGAATTCCACCACTAAAAGAGATTCCATTATTCCAGAAGTCTCTCAATTTGAGGCTCAGTGTGTTTGGAGGAAGTGAACAGGGAAAGATGCTGGCTGCAAATTGAGTGTCAGTTTGCCCATTGTTGGGATGTGTCTGAGCACTGGTCCTCTGATTCATAAGGGGATCCTAAAGCACAAATGCCCAAGGGAGTGTTGTGTTGTGTCTCTGGCTTTCAAGGAGATCCCCAAGGACAAAGCTGACAGCCTTTTCAGTCTCTCCCTTTATCATTAGCTGTTGTGAAAAGTTTCAGACTGTTATTTTCTCCTGCCAGGTATTGTGTGTGCAGACTGGCAGGGTTTGCTTTTCCAGGAATATTCTCTTGCTGCCTTGTAGCTCCCAGGTTTCCAGCCCTTCTGTCATCTCGAGGGATAAAGACTCAAAGCTTTCTCTAGTTTGAGTCTGTGTTGGTCCCAGCCAACCCACTGAGATTTTTCACACAATCCTAAAAATAACAATTCTGAACTTTACAGTGCTTGGTGTTTTCACTCGTACAATGAATGAACAGGGAGCTTTTCACCACCCAAGCTGTTCCACACTATCCTTTGAATCACAGAATTGTGGCTCCCACAGTCACAGCAGCTTTTTAGCTGGATCCTGTGGATCCTGTTTTCCAAGTCTGCCGGTTACTCAAATTGGTAGAATCATCAATAAATGGGAAATACTTGGGTGGTTTCTAGATCATTGTCAAGAGTAAAACAATCCAATTTTCCCATACATGTCTACTGTCTCTTTGTCCTTTCTGTACCTTTGGAGATTGTTAAGGTGCCTCTGTACCACCCCAAAAAACTGCAGGGATTGTCTTTCTCACAGTGCTTTCATCTCTCTTCAAAAGTCAGTAAAGTTTCTTTTGCTATCAAAATTGCTTGGTTTGATCTGGGTTAACATACAAAAAAATGTAAAACAAACCTCATTAAAACAAACAACAACAACTAGAAAACCTGGGAAAAAAACCCAGAAATATTTTCTCTTCCAGACCTCACTTGTGTGATAATGTATATTTTCTCTGCTATATTCCCATCTCTTCTGGCATATTTGGAAAACTAATCCTAGTAAACTTCCCCTATCTATCTATCTATCTATCTATCTATCTATCTATCTATCTATCTATCTATCTATCTATCTCTCTGTCTGATGGTGGTGGTTCCTGAGATGTTTATCTTGGGAAGTTAACAGAGCTTGTTTGCCAGTTGATCAGTTATTATGACATTAAAGCCTGCACTTGGCTTTATTCCTTTGCTTACCACTAATGATACTTCTCAATCATTAATTTGTTGGAAAAGAAAAGGTAGAAAATGAAGACAGATCTTGAGGGGTTTTTGTGGATTTATTTTGTGTAGGGTTTTTTTGTTGTTTTGGTTTGTTTTTTGGGATTTTTATTTTGTAGTTGGGGTTTTTGTTTATTTGGGGCTTTGGGGGGTTTTGGTGGGGTTTTTGGTTTTTTTTGTTGTTTTTTTTTTTGGTTTTTTTTTTTTTTTTTTTTGTTTATCTTTTTTTTTATCTTGTTTCCTTGATGAAGGTTTGGGTGGGTTTTTAAAAATCCTTTGTACTTTTTTTAAGGACCTGGAGGTCTACTGCATTTTTCTAAGGATGGCTTAAACAAATAAACAAAGGGATTTTCTGCAATTCAAAAAGACTGTGCAGGGGGCTGGATTTCAGGGCAGTCCCCATCTACATACAGAGGATTTCTCCCTTTCTATTATATTCCACTTGCTGGAGCAATCCCACTGGCATGAAAAGAGCAGCATTGGGTGATCTGTAGGAATTTTCCCTCTTGGCATCAGTCCTGTGTTTCGTTCCTCAGGATGGAGTCCCGTGCAGTGCCCTTGGCCATTGATGGAACCAGGCTGTGTAATTCATTGAAGTCCTTCCCGTGGATACCCTGGCTAGTCCTTGGGATTCTGTAAGCTTTGAGCTTGAGTTCAATGAGCAATTCAGCTCACTGCTGCAGGATCCTGCTTTCACTGCCAAAATAACATTTATGTCAACACCTATAGGTGGCCTCAATGTAGGTTTCAGGTTCTTCTGCACCATCACAGCATCAAAGAGCAGGAAAGGCACACGTAGGTTCCTTTGCCCTTGAGATTCGTGGGGAATGTTTCATTCCTCTGGAAGTTGCTCCTCCCTTGCAGCTGAACTATGAGGTCTACTTTTAATCAGTGAAGAATGGGAGAGTCATTGGTGAAAGAGCTGGAGCCAGCAATGGGAAAGGCTTCTCAAGCATTATCTAAACATTTCGCTTTTCAAGGTGTGGTTCAGTTTTCTCTTTGGTCAGCATTTCTGTGTTGTCTCACAGGTCTAACAGGATGCTGCTGGCCACTGTCTGATTTCATGTATGTAATATATATATAGCTTTTATGTCTTTATTTCACCCACTGTGGCATAGCAATGGGTCATTTTTGGGGTGACTGGTTGGTGCAGGGTTGGCATGCAAGGACAGCTGAGCACTGGTGCTAAGTGTTGCTAATTCTGTGAGTTTTTCTCTTCTTTCCAAAACAACTCCAAAAGCAGAATCAGTGCAGGCCTGTATTTCTGTAGAGTTGTGATGCTCTGATTTTTTAGTCTCTTATGTTTCATGGGAGTTCAGTATTGAGATAGTTGTATGAATTTCACTATTCAAGTACCGGCTGTCTCAAATATATACTTTTTTTGAGCTATCTCTGTCTTAATTAATTTGCTGACATTCTCTTGGTGATCCATTCCGTGCTGGCTTTAAGACTTTAATTTAAACTGAAGGGGGTATTTTGTTCAGCCCAACAATGCCCGTTTTAACTTTAACATAATTTAATCTGCTCCAATTCCACGTGAGAAGTGAAGAAGCAGTAAAGAAAGGAGTACAAGAAGGGAACAAAAGGGAGATTTGTGATGTTCCAGTGAATCCTATCTCCTTCTCAAGGTTTTGTGGATCAATATATTTGACAGACTTGATAGAAGCAAGAAGAAAGAGAAGCAAGGAGAGATGAGAAAAGTCCAAGTGGAAAATGCTTCTGAGCAACTTCTGCACTCTGCTGTTTTGGTTGGGTTTTTTTTGGTGGGTTGGTTTTTGGTTTTTTGGGGTTTTTTGTTGTTGTTGTTTTGGGTTGGTTTTTTGTTTTTTATTTTTTGGGGGGGGGTGTTGTGTTTTGTTTGGTTAGGTTTTTTCTTTTTTTTTAAAGTTACTGCTGAGATATTTTCATTTAGCTGAGAACTTACCAAATTTTAGGAGTGGTGTTGTCACCAGACATCTTGTACTTCCTGGATCGAATACTGTTTTGTTTGTTTGAGAACAGCCAGATTGTGATGCATTTAAAAACAGCTCAGTTTTTCACAATAAGATCTGAAATTGCTGAAGAAGTGAGTGCGGGAAACATATGCACCAAGTTTATTAGAAAGAAGCAGGGAAATTATAAAATTATCATTTGGATGGGATCATAGTCATCAGTCTCAGCTTATTGCTCTTCTAGGATAGAAGCTCTGGGTCTGAAATTGAAAAAACACTGAAATAGTGTTTTTCTTACTAGAAAACACCAATATGCCAACACTGCCATCACTGTTACTCCTGTTCCTGCTGGTTTGTGTTACAAGCTCTGGAAAGGCAGGATAGGAAAACATCACAAAGACGCCAGGATGTAATTTATAAGTAATTTACCAAGAGTTCTGGGGAATATAGTGTGCACCTTAGGGGACTGCTCGAAAGAAATGAAATTAAACTTTTAGATTTTTCTGATAGATTTTTCAGAGATTGAAATCTTTCTTAATGTATAGTGAAAGCAGCATGGAATAGAAATAAAAAGGGGGGACAAAAATTTGTTAAAGGGAAACACTTGGTTATGATTATGAGAAGTAATTGAGCCCAGCTTGGAGTCATAAACTTGCAATTCTTTTATGGGGTGTGAGCTGGGCTTGGACCAGATGGAGAAAGTGGTAGTTTGTGTTTCTCTTTGAAAACATGGGCTATATGTTCTGTTCAACCAGCCTGCAAATGGTGTTCAGACTAAACAGGCTTTTTTGTTATTGTGCGTTGCATCACCTGGACTCAAGTGGCTTTCTTTTTTTTTTTTTTTTTTTTTTTTTTTAAAAAAAAAATTTTTTTTATTTAATTTTGGGGTGTGCTGTCCAGTTAGAAGGCAGNTTTTTTTTTTTTTAAAGCAAAGATCTCTTTTACAAGTTTATTTGCATGTTATTTTGAAATATTTTCCACATTTTACATTTATACGAAATATGGTTGCAGTTAAGATCACTCTGGTGTTGTAAGATGTGTAAATATGTGCCAGCACCAATGATAGCTTTAGAAAATGTTCAGTTTTGCCAACATCCTTATGTAGAATTTGAAAAAGGAAAATTAGGGAAAAAATCCAGTTTAGGACAACAATGGAACAAATCCAACTTTTAGGACAACATGGCAGAGAAACATGATCCATGTAGAAATGCAAGCATGACTCATGCTTCACCTTTCTGAGCATGGATCTGAACTTTATTTCTCTTAGCAATGATAAAAACAGAGGGCATTTTGAACAAGGAAATCCTCCGCAATGAGGAAAGGGAAATACTTGGTTTTGCTGATTTGCAGTCAGCAGCCAGTTCAAACAGTAATTGTCACTAAGGGGATACATATTCCTCTTAGCCTTCCTGTTTTTAGCTAAACGAGCTCTTAAATTTCGAGGAGGAAAATTGGTTTTTTCCATTTTCATATCAGAATAAACTAGATAGGACTAACTGGTCCCCATTGCCTGCCCTGCATTCTGCTGCTGCATTTTATGTCAGGTTCAAGCTCCTGTTAAAAAGGCAACTGAGGAAATGGTCTGAAGTATTAGTAGTTAAAGTATTTTCCCCATGGTACAGAATTTACACCTCTGTAAAATGGATGAATCAGTTTGTATTTCAAGCTCTGACGTCTGGTGGCTGCACTTCTTTGGTGCAGTGGCATCTTCCATATTTTCTAGCTGGTGACCAAATCTGAACACTCACCCCCAATTCTAGCTCATAGAAAAAAGTCTTCATATCACATGCAGAGAAAAAAAAGATTTTTGTTATGCTTGTTCCTGAAGAGTCGTGGTAAATCACTGGGGACAGGTCCTTTTGTCCTGAGAGATGGAGAACTTAAAATAGGAAGCATCAAAAAGAGGGAGGAGAGCCAGGGATGGGGGTTTTCGGGCTGAGGTCTGGGGAGCTTTACAGATCCAGTGGAACTAGGGAAGTGTTTCATACACGTACACCAGTGTTTGTTTGCTCCTTTCCCAAAAATAATTTAATTGATTGATTGGTATCTCTCAGAGTGAGCTCGTGTAGGATTTTTGGAGGGGCCTGGTGTTATCCTTATAAAACCCCCTAATATGGTATAACTAACTTGGGAGACTTTAATGTAGCTTGACAAGAGTCCATTTCATGGTTGTTTGGAAGGAATGGAAGGGATTTGTGTTTTCAATCTCCAGAACATAGTTGGCCCCAAAGGAACACTTTGAAGAGCAGCTTTTTATTATTAGTTCTGCAGATCCTTGCACTGGAATCATTAAGAAGATGTAGTACCTGGTGTAAATGTGCAAGTATCTGGTAGACCATTAGCTGTGGGAGACAGACTGATTATACTCAAAACACTTAATGCTTTTTTAACAAATGACTGTGAAAGTCAGTTGTTAAACAGTGTTTTTTCATTTTCTAGTAGCTCTGCGTAGAAACATAAGAGTCTTGCTGCTTCCCTTAATAAGGGGAAATGAGCCCTCCTGGTGCAATGGCCCTGCTTGAAAAGGTCATCAGCAACTATTTATTCTTGGTTTCTATCAAAAAAGGGGCTGCTTCCATGCTGAAGCAATGGCAATTCTTATCTCATTAAAAAGGGATTTAAATTTTTTGCTTTCTGAGGACATTAAGTCATTCTTAGCAATCCTCTGGCCACTGAAGAATGAGGAATGAAACAGAGGGAGCTTAAGGTTCAGACTTCATTGGTGGTGTAGGCAACACTTGTGTTTTCAGCCAAGTAAAAACTGGAAAGGGAACTAAATAACTGCTGTCAAATATGCCAGGGGTGCCTCTGGATCAGAAAGGAGCACTGCTCTCCATGTGCATGATGAGTTAGAGAACAATGACTAGGTTTGAAGCAAGGAGAGTCCAGGTTTGGATTTGGGGAGCTGGTTTTGAAACTGGAAGTACTTATGGAAGTAGGTTGAGAGTCAGCACTCAAAATGTGCTTGTGGGGAGAGCCAGAGCTTGTCCCACAGCAGCTGCTGTCAGTCGTTGTGCCGTGATCATGGCACAGTGGAGGGAGGAGACAGTGCAGACAAAACTTCAGAGGTCAGTGTGGTGGTCACACAAAGCCAAATGGGCGTGCAGAGCTTAAAATTTCTTACAGCTACATTAAACCAAATATTTAAGTAACACAGACACTTTCCCCTGCTAACTCCTCAACTCGTATCTCCATTTGCTTCTCCTCTGCACTGGGTGAACAGGGAGCCTCAAGGGAGGGGCTGGACAAGGGGCTTTGGAAACACACTGTGCTGACAGGAGATTTCATGTCAAGGATTGTTATTGGGTTAAATGCAGTGGGATGTTCACTTGCAGAGCTGAAACAGGGCCACAGAGATGAGGGTAAAGGAAAGTGGGAGGACTAGTCAGGAGGGGAAAATCTGGGAACAGCTTCACATTAATTATCGTTGTGCCTCACTTGGATATCAGTTCAGAGCCTTGTGTGGAAGGTAATTAAGTGTCTTGGTAATAATTTGATTGTTTCAGTTGCTAGGTGAAGGAACAATGGTGTCCTCTGTACTGTCTTCTTCCATGTTCTCCACAGTGTAGACTTGGGGGAGCCTTTGGTAGCTGCTGTCACCTCTGCACATATTCTTGGGGTCCCTGAAGGCCCAAGACATCCTTGAATTAATGCATCTTTCTGAAAAAACTGAGATGGCAAGGAATCTGTGTTGATAAAGACCTTTCCTGCAGTATTCAAGCCTAGGCTTTGTTTTTTTCTTCCTACTGTTGCTAAGTCCCAGAGGCAATCATGGACACAAGGAAGAAGTTGTGTTTCTTTGTAGAGGAAAAAGGTGATATAACCTTCAATGCCTCCAAGGAATTAAAAAAGATAATACTCTTATTACTCATATAAGGTTTGATTTTTGAAAGAGCTGAGCCTCACAAAGTAATGGTGTGCAGAGGAAAGGCGATGCTCTGTAACTTTTAAAAAAGCTTTAGATTTAACAGAGCATTTACTATAATTTTAGGAAGGGTGGCTATGGTGGTTTGTCCATGCCTTGGATCATGCTTGCACCCCTTTCCAGCTGCTCAAGATCCAGCCCACGATGATCAACCCTTTCCTAAAATAAACAGCTCTAAATGTACAGACTCAGAGCTGAGCATCATCATACAGCCTGGCTGATTGGGATGAGCAACATCCTCGTGCATGTTTGTCTCATTGAAAAAACCACGAGGTGGATTTAGCTGCGTTACAAACAGCTGTGCTGGTGCCTTTTGCTTTGCAGAAAGCGAATTTGAACAGAGCCATCCACACTGAGCACAGGGATACATGCAGCACGGGCAGGGCACGTCACAGAGAAGCTCCAGCCCATCACTCCAGCTTCGGTTTCCAGAAATTATCAGCCTTCTTTTTATGAATTGGCAGGGGCTCGATCCCATGAACCCATCAGTCATGAGCTGAGGAGGGCTGGGCGTTCCAGAGCTCAGGGACAGTCAGCTGGGCTCTCCTGTCACTCCCAAGAGGCAGCACACGTGAATCAAAATAGTTGGGTGATGTCACATCATGGTGCCAGTGCGCCTGGGACGCTGCTGCCAGGAATTGTCTGTCCAGGGGTGGTTTCCTTATACAGCCTGTTGAAAGAGTCATCATGCCGAGCTGCACATGACAGTTCCCCTCAAGAGGGCTGGTGGCTCCTTCGCACAGTCAGGATTTTTTAAACAAGGGAGCTTATCAGGCGGCTCCTGACCTTTTCCACATGAGCTGATCCACTGGGAAATGTTGTTTTGGTCTCCAAGGCTTCTGACAGCTGATGTATAAGAGCTCAGTGGCTGCAAGCTGGGCAGACTTTGAACTTCTCCCCGTGTCCACGCAGACTTGCAGGGCAGCTACTTGTGTGCCGGAATTAAGGCTGGAAGCGCCTGGCGAGCAAGGGTCGGCAGCCTGCTGCAGGACAGCCCTCCACAAAGACCACAGCCAGGCGCCTCAGAGCTGAGCTGCTGGCCAGCTGGACCTCTTTTGCAGCCACACTGTCTTTCTGGAGATCTATTTTCTCACACTTGGGCTCTTGGGGTAACACCTCGCCTTGCTCCTCGCGCTGCTTTTATTTCTCCAACGCCGGGCATGAGCGACAGCTGCCACCACGCGAGTGCATGCTGCAGCTCATGAAGCGTTTTGGCAGCTTCAGAGGGAGCAAGAAGAGAAAGGAGCGATGCAAAATCTTGGAAAGGCGCCACTCCGACCCCCAGGGCCTGTCTGGTAAGGACAGAAAGGAGGGGCACTGCTCTTTGGGAGAGGGTGATAGTGAATAATGGAGCAACAATTGCTGTTCTCCTCAGTTTCGCCGACTGAATCGTGCATTTGTTATTTTGGTGTTGGTTTGCATCAGAGATGAGAATATGAGCTGACACCTGTAACACACATCAGCCATAACCTTTAGGAAAAGACTGGTGGTACAGGAAGCTTTCCAGTAAATCCTATGGTGTTCAGAAGGGGCTGTTGCCTGATGTCACTTTTACTGAACAATAGTAACTAAGTTCTAAGTTAGACCTAATAATATCTATTGAAACATGAATTTTAAGCAGAGAAAAAAAAATCATATCAGTCTTTTAAGTAATGCATTTAAAACCACCTTTCTGATACGGCAGTTATCGGAATAATTGTGTTTGAGTTGCAATCAGGGACCGTTCTCTCTTAATCAAAAGCTTTTGGTGGTGACTGAGTATTAGCTCCAATACAGGTGCTGAGTTGTGTGTACCAGAGAGTATCTGTGTGTCACATAGGGATCAGCTGGTTGGGAGAAAAGAGATTTTTTCAACAGGATCTGGCTGTTTTCTTAATAATGGAGAAATACCAATTTTAATGCATTTCCTATATGGATTAATGGTAGCTGGTTCTCTGAAGACCATGAGTGTTACTAGGCAATTCTGTTCTGTGACTAAGAGAGTTAAAACTGATGTTACACTGAATAAGGCTCCGTTTAGAGAGGCTGGTAGGTCCAAAGGGTAGGCAAGGCTCTTTGATTCTCTGTTGATAAGGAATCACCATGTCAAATCCAGCAGAATGATGAAACTAGGAGTAGTTTCATGGACAATGGACCCAATGGACAATGTGGAGACATACATGTACATTTACTGATGGGGAATTACAGCTGTTAGATGGGTGGCTGCCCAGGGGCTTGGTTTTCTATTTAATGTTTTCCAATTTATTTAGTGATTTGCTATGTAATTTTAAAGTTGTAATCCTTGCAAACTCTTCTCCTTTTGTTCCTGTTGGTACAGTTAGGTGATTTTAAGTCTAAAACTGTTTGCTGTGTCCTGTTCTGAGTTTCCCCAAACCCACCTGAGGGTTTCTGTGGGAGTAGTAGGAAGCTCAAGGAGATGTGAATGAGAAATGACCCAGATCTTTGGAGTTTCACAGTGTCAGCAACATGCACAAGGACAGGTCACAGGGTTTATGCAACAAAAAGAAGAATATTTATCTTAAAGACATAAAATTCCTTCCCAAATTACTGATTAAATACCCTAAATTCTCATGTAGAATAGATAGAAATTTACATGCAATTTGTTGATTGAATGTTGAATGGCACTTTGGACCACTGATGTCCTGTCTTATTGTGGTTTCATCAACAGAGGGGAACTGTGTCTCCAAAAGGATTCACTGCTGGAAGCACTAAACAGTGTTGCATGACTGCTCCCTCTGAGTCTAACACTAAACCCTGTCCCCAGCTCCCTCCATGGAGAAAATAATTTGTTCTCCACCAAAAAACTGACTGTATGAACTGTACTCTTTGTGACAGAGTTGTATTTAAAAAAAATTGGAAGTATAAGGCCAGCAGTGCCAAGATATTTGCTCCTTCTTTTCCTCATTCCTATTATTCCAGCTTTGTAACCTACTCCAGTGATACACAGTGAGCAGCAGGCAGAGTTTTCTGCACAGTTTTTACTCTACAGATTTTGCAGATGCCATTCTTCTAAGAGTGTGACCAGGTCAGCTCCCTGCACTTCCATCATCAACAGAGAGCCACCAAGTCACAAGGGTGGGAAAAATCAAATGGGATGTGTCTGAGTTAGTGCCTTCCTTGGATGTCCTGCTGTGGGGATTGCCTCTGCCATCCCAACAGAGTCTGGGTTCCTTCCAGGAGCTTCCAGCCAGGCTTGGTGGCTGCTCAGCGTTGATCCCACCAGCACATCCCATTTGGTTGTCATCTACCACTGGGGTGAGAAATGAATGACAGCAGCCTCCCTGTTGCTAAATGAGCTTGGATTATATTCAGAAAAGGGGTGGAAAAGGAAATAAGAAGGAAATATTCCCTGATATTTATCTAAAAGGAGTATCTGACATCTGGACTGGTTGAATTTGGAATTTTTGTAAGTGTTTTAAGGAAGAATCCTCCAGTCCTTGTAAATAGGACTGGGCCAGTGCAGCTTCTTGGCTTCCCAGGTCTAGATATCATCAGGCCACTGCAGCTGAAATTATCAAGTAGTACCATTCTTCTGTGTTTCAGCTGAGCTAAACTCCTTCCCTCCTCTGCATTGGTGGAGAAATGAAGAACGGCATTGCCAAGGATGGTCATCTCTGTAACTCCCTAGGCCTGGAGCCTTACAGTCCTTTATTCCAAGTGGACAGCAAGGGGAGACCTGAATGCAAACAGAAGCAGAGAACACACAGAGAGGGAAAGGAGGAAAAACATGAATGAATAGCAGGAGCAAATGAGAGCAGCAGTGAAGGCAGAGATCCCAGAGCTTGCTCTGGGAGAGAAGCAGCCAACAGGGCTGTCCACCAAACAGCAGGGAAGCTGATTTATGCAATAGGATTTTGGCAGGGCTGAGAACAGGGATTACCCAAAATTTCTCCAGCCTCTAGATCACCGCTGCATAGTTTCCTCCTTCCTCTTGCAGGTGCTGTGCAGGGTTCTGGCAGTTTCTCCTCCTGGCAGCTCTCGCCGCAGCCCCATATGTTGTAAATGGATAGGCTCTGTGGCATTTCTCAAGGGGAAACATTTTTTACCCCAGAGACGCTGATTACTCTCTGCCATTTAAAGAACACCACGTATTCCACAGAGGACTGAGTGACTTATGCAAAAGGAGTAATGTTTAAAGTGTTTTTTCCCCTACCCAGGTCATGAGTGCCCAGTGAAGGAACCTCTCTGCAGCACATGTGGCTGCTGTGAGGCTGCACCAGGGCTGCCTCGTGCTGGTCATTGAGCCTCAAAACACTTGGTTTGGAGTCTTTTAGCTGCATGGAAATGCCCAGGAGCTTCTCCTTGCTCATGCTTCTCCTCTTGGGGTTTGTTACTTTGATCAAGTGGCTTTTAATCATCAGCTACCAAAGCTGAGCCCCAACAAGCCAGGTCCAAGGGGCTCCAAGCAAACCTTGGTGCTACCCCTCTGCCCCTGTCCTGTCCCACCTCAACAGCACTCCTGAGGATTATTTCCCTGTCAGTTGTCGTAATTAGGTGCATATTAGGACTAAACTAACAGCGAGCCTGCTGGATGTCTCAGACCCCAATAAACCCAAGTG
Source organism: Regulus satrapa (assembly GCA_013396955.1). Classification (NCBI taxonomy): domain Eukaryota; kingdom Metazoa; phylum Chordata; class Aves; order Passeriformes; family Regulidae; genus Regulus; species Regulus satrapa. Next base: position 108,116 of record VWZN01021534.1, on the reverse strand, counting down.
CAAAATGCTTCAGCCCTGCATGAATCAGGTGGTCCTAGTGTCACTCCATAACTGCTCAATGCAGGTTTTATCTCATATCTCTGTGACCACCATGAATGGAGGGCTGCTGAGGCTCGAGAGTGCATCTGGGAGATGCTGTGGGGTGTCCTTAAATACTCAGCCTAAAGGGAAATGTCTTCCCCTCTCAGTCAAAAGCTCAAGGGGCTTCTTCCATCTTGTCATGGTCCTTCTCAGACCCCAGGGGCTGGGCGTGAGTGTGGACCTTGTGTCAAGCAGAGAAATTATGTTCTTCCTTCCCAACAATGTGGTGACTGCATCCATGATTACCATGATCCCATGGTAACATGCCATGGGATGTGACCAGCTCCCACCCTGTCTATGGGTGGAGGGGACTTACACCAAACCAAACAGTTGGTGCTTCACGGCCTCTCCAAGTGCAAATGAAAACCCAGGGGATAATTCAGCCTGGCTCTCATCACCAGTTGTTGGCACAAGCCTGAGAACAGGGACAGAAATCATGGGAGAAGTGCAGGGTGAAAACATGAAGCATAGAAAACCTGATGGAGAAGCATTTGCAGATAGGAAATGGGACTTTATCTTCTTCTCTTCCAGCTTGGAGCATCTCACCCAGCGTTTCACCCCAAAGTGGGTGGTGTTGCTTGTGGGAGGAACAGAGATATTTATTTCTCTCATTCTGGTGGGATGTTTTTGTTACAAGGCAGTGGGGGAGAAATCATAGTGAAAAAATTCTGGAGAAATAAATGAGAGTGAAGGAATTGCTCCAGTTCCCACCGCTGCCATAAATGAACTGAAAGAGCAAAGCCCTGTTGCTACAGTAAAGCAGCTTAAAACCACCATGATCAGAGACTGGGCATGAGAAACGGAGACAGCTTTGGTTTGTTAATGATTTTCCCTACTGGTTTTCATGCTCTGTTGAGCTGACAGGGATTTTAGAAGATGTGCAGCCCCGGCTGATCAGTACTGATTAATCTTGTACTACAGAGAGCAATGAGACCTAGAAGCTGTGAAATTTCTATAGTTGGTTGTTGGGAAGGAGAAAAGCAGTGTGACAAACATGATTAAATGTTTGAGACTTTTTATTTGCCATTTTCTGCTTCCTTGTAGTCACTGTCCTGGTGCTTTCTGGCACATCCTGATTTTGTGCTCAGCTTTGAGACATTCTAAATGGGGGGAAAGGAACTCTGGCCATGAAGCAGTAGAAAGAGCAAGGTGTTTTCAAGCAGGCACCTGTAAATTCAGATAGTAATAAACCCTGTAAGACCTCTACTGATTTGGTGGAAACTGGAGGTGGATTGAGCAGAGTGCAGCATCCTGCCTCTGCAGCCCTTTGCAGGCTTAAAGAAGATGTAGACTCTGCCCTCATGATGAGTTGTCCAAGAATGCAAATTCTCTGAGTAATTTATTTTCAAAGAAGTTATTTTTGCCTGAAGGGCAGGTTAGACATGTAAAAATACAGTGTGTTCTCAAGGCACAAATTTCCAGATCAGTGCTGCAAATGAATCTGCCCACTGACTCTTCTTCCCAGTCCTGCTCCAGGCAGCTCTGTGTGGCTCATCACAAAATTTGGTCAAAAATATCTGTATTACTATAAATGCCTGAATTACTCAGCACTGACGTGCTGTTGTCAACAACGTGGTGAGAGCAGCAGGGTTTGTAAAGCCTCCCTTTTGATGGGCTGCTTTACAAACTGTGCAGCCTTTTGGGCAGGGAGATCTCCCTTCTAGGAGGAGTCCATGTGGTTCTGATCCTTGGGTGCTGCTTGTGGGTGCAGGTGTTTGTCCCCCCAGACACAGCAATGGCAGAAAAACTTCATTTTTAACTTTCTGAAGGGCATTTTCCTGTAATTCTGCAACTATTCAAATAGTGTTATTTCAAAAGTGGGACAAATGTTCTTCCTGAGAGAAAGAAACTTAAAGCAAATCTTGGGATTGAATCTGAGCAAAGATGTGAAGTTCAAGTATGGGGAGGAGCTCACTGAAGTGGAAAAAGAGAAACTGAGATAGAAGGAAGCTGATCCTGAGTGAAAGAGGGTGCAGATACTGCTTTTTTCTGACAACAAATAATATTTATGTATTTATCAGTATTTCCTTTTTCCATCCTCCACTTTTGTTATTCAGGTAACAAGTAATTTCTGATATGTAAGTCTGGAACACTATCTCTGTTACTTCTGATATAAATACATATCTGATTCATTTTTGAGGCTGAAATAAAATAATGTAGATAAGACTTTCATATGTGGCACCTCACTTTAACAAACACAGCCTGGAGTGCCTTCATGATGGGTGGTGGAGAGTCACAGCTTACATACTAAAAATCACTGGAATTACTCTTCTCCATGCATCCTCTCTCATCCTTATTACACCAGTTGGGAATAGCATAGAGATAATTTTTTCCCCTGCTTTCCCTGTACTTTCCAAGGGTTCTCACTTCAAAAGAATATCTGCATGAGAAGCTGTTATCCTAGGCTGACTTTTCACTTATTTAAATCTGCTAAGCTAGACCACAATTTATTTATACTCCCATGAAACTATATTACAAATCCTGTTGTCAGACTTTAAAAGCAAATTTCAAGCCCAGGTCTATTTTTACAGCCTAGAATTGCACTAGAAAGTAGCATTTATGTAGGTGGGTACTTTTTTTTAATTAGAAATCAATGTTTTGGACTATTGACTCCTTGCTCAAAGTATCAGCGAATTGCCCAAGAGTGCAATTTCAAATAAGTCGTTAAGGCACTTTGTTTGTCAGGTTTAGTGGATCAGCAAATCTCAGGAATTACAAAGATTCAGCTGTTTTCTACTTTCACCTCTATTCTTGTCCAAAGTAAAAGCAGCTCAAGGACTTAAAAGCGTTCACGCTGCTGAGATTGAACGCCTCGAAATTGTTTCAGCCATTTGATTGTCATTGCAGGACCCCAGTGCCACGTGCAGCCTTCGCTGTCGGGAGATGAAGGGCTGCTCTGGGACATGTCGTGGTGCAGCTGGCAGGCTTGGCTGATTCTCCCTGCTGGAAAGGTCACACAGCCTCGCTTGGTTTAAGGACAGACCCCGGCGCTTGCACCGGAGGGTTCCCGTTCTGTTCTTTTTCTGCTCCTCCCTCGATAGAGTTTGGGCCATTTTGCTGGAGGAGGAGTGATGGGATTAGCTGACATTAGTTAATAGCATCCTGTTGTTTCTTCAGAGTTTTTTCCAGCCGTTGGGAAACAGCTGCTTGCCAGTGCTCTTTCCCTGTGGGGTAACAAGGACCCTTTTGACACACTCGGAGCTACAGCCAGCGGATTGTTTAACAGATCCTGCCCATCTGGGCCCGTGGTTTTATTTCAGCCAGAGCAAGAACAGTGATAGTGAACCCAGAATCCCTGTGACAATCCTGCCTTTCCTGGAGGGTGAGGCTCCTGGAAAGGAACAAATGATTTGTGATATTTTCACTGCTTGTATAGCATATAGTTAGAGAAAATAAATAAGAACAGGGCAATAAATAAATTTAAGAAACACAGATGAGGCAGAAATGAGATGGCAAGTCAATCTAAGACATGAAGGAGATGGAAAGATTGCAATGGGAGGGTTCTTGCTGCAGGAGTGACTACAAAAGTTGAGTGGGTGTTCAGAGGTGAGGGTTGCCCCAATCTCCTTGAGGGAAACGAGTTGAAAGGATGAGAAGCTGGAAAGATGTTGGCATTTCCCAAAGGAAATGTTCCCCTAACTGTATTACCGAATTTAGGGATAGCTGACATCCAGGGATCCGTATGGGGTCTGGTAATGTTCATCAGGGACCTGGGTGGTGAGGTGAGCCTGCAGCAGGACATGCTGGGTCCTGACTCCCAGTGAGTCAGTCACCCCAGGACTTGGAGTTGTGGTGGATATAATCTGGAAAACGATCCAGAAATGTGCTGTCACTACCAGCAGGTGAATCACATACTGGGTTCTGTCAGGAGGAATGGAGCAATCCAGTCTAGGGAGCTATTATCCCCCTCCACCTTGGCCTGCTGGGCTGCACCTGGAACCAGGTGCCAAATTTCTGCTTCCCCCCCCCAACAGAAGGACTGAAGGAGGCTGGGAAACTGAAGAGGGTTTTCCTGGAGGACAAACTGTTTTCCTGTAGTCAAAATGTTTTGTGAGCTATACCAAATGTTTTGGAATCTGTGAGGAGAAACTGAGGAAACTGGCAGGTTTTTTGTTTGGGTTTTTTTGTGTGTGGTTTTTTTTTTTTGTTTTTTTTTTTTTTTTGTCCAGCAGAGAGGATTAAGGTGCATTTTAATAGCAGCTTGCAACTCTCTGAAGGACAGTTTCAAAGATGATAGAGCCAAACACTTCTTAGTAGTTGCAGATGGTAAAAGAAGGAGGACAAGGTAGGAATTTCTGCCTGAGGAGGATCAGGCTCAGCAAAAACTCCCTCAAGAGGTTGGTGTGGTACTGACCCAGGTAACCTAGAGAAGCTGTGGCCTCCATCCTAAGAGATTTTCAAGAGTCTTCAAAGCCATGGCTGACCTGGTTGATGCCAAACCTGTTTTGAGTGGGACATAGAAGAGGGGGCCTCCAGACATCCTTTCCAACCAACATTTATGTGGTGCTCAGTTGTTCAGTTGCAAGGAAAGCTGAAGTTNCTGACCTGGTTGATGCCAAACCTGTTTTGAGTGGGACATAGAAGAGGGGGCCTCCAGACATCCTTTCCAACCAACATTTATTGGTTCAGTTGCAAGGAAAGCTGAAGTTGCAAATATTGTGGCTGCACATCTTTTCCCACTCAATTCTCAACGCAGGCACAAAATGATGCTTGTTTTGATTTACATTCAAGAACAGAATGACTTCTTGATGGATGCATTTGTACAGCTGATTTGGAGAAAGGGACCACTGCAAAGCTGAAGGCCAACACCAGCTCATTTACTGGGCCCACAGAGGCAGCGAGATGTGTGTGTGTGTCCTACAGCAGGTGCCCAGGCTGCCTCCTGGCTGTTTCATATCCATTAAGCATCACCCTGAGAGTCCTGGGCAGTTTTAATGCCCCCTGAGCTGAGCAGTGCCTGGGTACCCCCAGCTGCTGCCCCTCCTGGGGCGTGTTCCTTTCCCAGCCACAGGAATTGCAGTGGGAATCCCTTTGTATCAGCTATCTGTCACTATAGCAACTCCTCACTTCACCAGTCCCTGCACTAAAAATAGATCACCTTGGTCTCAAGGAAAGAAAACCAAAGGAAATCAAAAAGGGCAGTGATAGCAAGAGCTGTAGAGTCAGGTATTGACTGAAGTCTGGAGCATTTGAAACCTCTTAGGAATAATCTGTCACATCAAACAAATATTTCAGGGGAATCTATTTATCCAGAAGCCCCCTTGTGTCCCTGGGTTTGAAGCTTTAGCAAAGGGCAGGACTTTTTAATCAGAGGGATGTGTTTGCAGCTATCACCCAGCACATGTGATGTGGAACCCCGTGGGATGTTGTTTAGCTGGTAAAGACACAGAAGGGATCTTATCTTCCCTATAAGCAGATCTGCAGCTCTGTCACTGCAGCTGATAGCCTCCTGTGCTCTTGTACATAAGTTATCAAAATCCCTGCTCATTTATGAAATTGTTGCTGGTGCCTGCAGGAGTCTGTGAGGGACACAAACCTGAAGAAAAAGCCAAATGCTGTTGGGTGAAGTCGCTGCTATCTCACGTTGCAGTTAAGGGGAGCTGAGTGTTTTGGCACCTGATAGGGACAGGGCCCTCTGTAAGGGACATGCAAATGATACATGATCCTATTTTTCCTCCAAACCCAGCTAGTGCTTACATCTTATCCTCATGAAGATAGGGCAGTAGGTGTGAAGATAAAATAGCAACAAGATTTAAAAGTTTGTTAAAGAACCACAGAATTAACTGAAAATGCCTTTGATGGGGGAAAAAATAACAACCAAGAAATTGCATAGAGACAGCTCATAAATCACAGACAGCACATATGATGCTCAGGAAAGTGTTAATTTGGCTTCTAGAGATTACTGGAACTAACATCAGGTATTCAGCATTATCAGTCAGCAAGAGTTTGCTCTTGATAAAGGGCCAGGTTATTTTAATGACCTTTTAGGGCTGACAGCTTGCAGAATCAGCTGATATTAAAATGTGTAAGCGCTTAACTGCCCCTGTCCTGTATATAGTGATTCTTGTTTTATTTGGTATTATAAATTGTGTTCTTTTACATTTAGTTGATCTTTCAGGAACCAAGATAAGTAGCTTTCAATGCTGACATGTACCTGTGCAATAGGGGCGGGTGAGAGGTGGCACCAGTCCCCAGTTCCCTCCAACCTTTTCAAGGATATTGTTGAAAAATATAGAATTGATTCTTAGTGTATTTTTTGACCTCACTGCTTTTACAGTATCTGGGGATCAGACCCATATTCCTCACCTCTCTCTTCATTAGATGATCTTTTTAATCAGTTTTGGAGCTGTGAAGGACCTGCACTGCAAAGTTATCAGACATCCTAAGTGTATTCCAAAACAGAAGGCACGGAGGTGTGCAAATAGAAATACAAGTTTTGGAAACAGAAGAAAATCATTCATTGCAAAGGTCCTGTGATGCTAAGTCCACCCCAGGCATGACTCCAGTCCTCTGTCACTGCATTTTGGGGAGCAAAAGCTTTAATCACATTCGGATGAATGTCTGTAACACTCAGATGTTAATGAGGAGATGAGAGCAAATGAACTGTACATATCATTCAAAGACTTGTACAGGAGTAGTCACAAGTCTTCTGGAGATGCTGGTTGCCATCTCTCAAGGTGACAGTGCCATATTTGCCAAAAGGCAGAAATTCCCCCAAATTTCAGCAGTTAGTTCCAATAAATTCCCTGTCTAGTGCTTTAATTTCCAGCTCCAGCCTGGCAGCAAATTTGGCACAGTTACAAAATTTGCTGTAAGAAAGAGCAGGGTACCCAGTAGCAGTATTCTCCTTACATGATTTTTCATTACAGTAAACTGATTTTTTTACCTCACTTAGCTGGAAAGATTATTAGAAGTGCTTCTTCTGCCTCTAAAGAAGCTGCTACTTCTACTGAGATGCAGTAAAACTCCTCTTCATACACCAGAACAGGTGACAACTTTCTCCTGCTGTCAGATTTGGGTTTATTTTCTTCTCTATTTCCTTCCCTTATCTATAATAGGATACCAGAGTTTTCCTTTCTATCAGCCAGATCCTTGTTTAAAACTTCTTGGAAATCCTTCCGGGCAGCTGCAATAGGAAAATTAGAGACTATGTGAAGTCTGTTTGAACTTTAAGGGTTGTTTACAAGGGGCTTATTATAAATTACTTTTTTTTTTTTTTTTCTCAAAATAAGCACCAATCTGATACAGAGCATAAAACAGCAAAATACCCCTACAAGAAATCCCAGGAGCATAAACTAACCTTGAGATGTAGGAGACTAATACAAAAAAACTGTAAAATAATACAGAAAAACTGTAAATTACTCAAGACTGAAAAAACTAATCCCAACTGAGGAGACTTGTAGAGAAATGATGATATTATGGGTTTCATATGCCAGCTGAAACAAAAGCCTAGAAAACAATGAACAAGCAGCACTCTTTAATATTAAATTACAAAACCCTCTGGGGGACCAAGAGATGCTGCTTCTCTGTTGGGTGGACCTGGTGAGTGGTCAGGACTCGGAATGATACCTCTGGTGCTGGCTCTCAGCCAAAAATTAGATCTGTGAGGCTCATACATGAAGGGGAAGGTCAGCCTAAACTAGAAAATAATTAGGCTGAAGGAATCATAGTAGTGGAAGTTTTTCCTTCCATTGGGAACAGGGAATAGCCTCGGTCTCACTGCAGCTGCCAGGGTGGGTTGTTGTCCCTGCCTCATCCTTGGGTGACCACATAGAATTGAGTGTGCCTCTGCTGCAGTCCTGCTGTGCAAAATGACCCTGCAGAAGCCAACTTTAAATTAGCTGATTGCCAATTGAGAGGAGAGCAGCAGCTGCCCAGCTGCTCTGGAATGGTGTTTGTGATTCCCCTTGTGTCCCAGGCAAGCCCCCTAGCTGTGCTGATCCGGGTGCTGAGTTTAAAGGTGCCTTGGATCCATCCTCTCCTGCATTGCAGGCAGGACAATTCCAGCTTGTTTTTTTCCTCCCCAGCTTCTTTTCTAAGTAGGAGTCAGGAATCCACCAGCTCTGATCTTCTTGCTGCTGTTGCAACATCTTGTAACCACAAACAGGCCACGTAAGCTTGGACTTGACTCTTCACACTTCTGAAAACAGCAGCCTGAGCCCCTCATCCCGATTCCAAAATAAACACAAAAAGGAGGATTTGACCTCCAACGGCATTAAATACTCTGCAGCAGTTGAAAATCAAATTTAATGCCTCATGTCTTTTTACCCCTCCTTTTAAGACATTTTCACAGAGCCTTGACTAATTGGACCAGCACATATCAACAGATTTAGGTAGCTGGAAGGTTTTGGCTAATAACAATGAGCAACTCCTTGTCATTGTGATATTTGTTCAGTTGTGGATCGTGGGGTACCTCTAAAATACGGGCACCATTAGTATCATTTCACAAATGGTGAAGTTTAGGCTGTCGAAAATAAGGTGTTTTATCATAACCATTGTGTGGATGGCACTAGGATAAAGGCACATCCTGCTTGGGTGTAGGGTTACATTACTATTTTTACTGCTTTGAAACTCTTTAACTTTCAGTTAAAGCACAAGAACAAGTGTACCAGGTCAGGCCAATTATCCATCCAGCTCAATCTCTTTTTGTGCCAATTGTCACTGACACAGGTAGGGTGAGAACAGGACAGGAACACAAGGGACACGTTCCTCCTTGTACTCTCCCAGCCTCCAGCACTTTGTGGCTCACATCCTAAGCTAAAACTGATGTTTGGTAGGCTTTAAATAGTTTCTTTCCAGGATCTTCTCCAATTTAATTTCAAAACTAAACTTCTAGCAACTACAACAGCACCTGTTCTGCTATTTAAGAATGTGATATATCAGAAGTATTTATTTGTATTTGCTTTGAGACACCTGCTAGTTTTATCTGATGCTCTTTCCCTGTTTACCATCTCCATTCCATGCCTGATTTTACAGGCTTCTGTCATATTCTTTGCTTGCAGTCATATTTTCCTAAACTTAAGAGTCACTCTGGACCTTCAATCAACCTTATCAACCTTTTCTGCATCTTCTCTGGCTTTATGAATCCTCTTTGAGCTTGTTCAGTAGAAACCCAAGGTCATCTATTCTAGTGTATAACTGCAGCTCACTCTGCACCTCGGTGTCATGAAGCTGCTTTTGAGCACAGCCCGTAAGTGACCATGAGACAGGAGAAGGCCACCACTGATGGCACCCTTGGGCCTGACCCAAGGTGGAGCTTGACACAAAAAAAGGTTATTTTAGTTCTGCAGCCCATCCACTTACCTCTGTAGCTTGTCCACTCTGGTATGCAACCCTTGGCCACCCAAGGCACTGCTTACCTGAAAAGAAGCGAGCTTGGCCTTTGTGGTGTATTTTTCTCCTACAAGGAATGGGTAGATTTGCAAGATGGGACTTGAAAGGGGAAAAGCATTTCTTAGCTCACTGATAGGATTAGGGAAGTAGCTTTGTAAAACCTGGAATAAGCGTAGTCAAAAATAGTTCCCTGTCTAGAAGATGGGAAGATGATAAACCCAAAAAATGTTATTATGTGATTTATCTATCTGGAAGATTTAACTCAATAGCTGGAAAGTTTTTTTGGAAAGAAAAGGCAGATCAGACTGCCTTGAAGACAAATTCAACTCTGTACACGACTGTGCCTATAGTAAAATAATTCTCTGAAAAGTGGAGTTGTATATTTATTATTTCCTTGGCTTCTGTCTGACTATCTAATCAGTCTTTGTACATGTCAACAGCACATCCATAATAAGAAAGTGCTGCGTGGATTGTGTGAACTGGAATTAGAAATGTGATAATCAGCCAAACCGTTGGAGGCAATGTAAAGGCTGCCTGGTATTTGCATTCCTCTAGCTGAGGAGAAAAACCTTATATGTGCAAATGAGTTGTTGGGGTTTTTTTTCCTTCCTGATATGTTATAACCAAATTTCTCCTGAAGCAGCACTTCCCTGACAGCGGGCCAGCTGACTCTGGAGTGCCTCCATGCCTGTTAGACTTGTTCCAGCCTAGTGGTGACAGCTGTGCTGTTGCTCATACGTGAGGGGATGTGGCAGATAGAGGCACAGAGAGGAATGCCTGCCGTGGAAGAAATTGCTGATGTATAGGTGGGCCCATGATTTTGTCATAAGGACACCATAATTAGGATCAGAAAATCTATTTTCCTGTCTGTACAATTCTGATAATATTAATCCATCCCATCAAGAGGTTCTGAAAGTAACTAAGAATTACAAAAGAAGCCTCACTCTGTGATCCTCATGGTGCCTCAGTGTCCTGAATTGTTATTGATCCTGATGTGAGCAATCTGCCAGTTACTTGGTTTTTCTTCAGCCTCAGGATTTTCTATCCATATCCTCCTTGGCTCCTTTCTTCCTACACTTGGATTCACATCGCTGTTACAAGGTTATCAAGGTATAAGCACAAGCCTGATGTTGCAGAGGGAAGGTGTGAAGTGCTGAGCAGGTAAAAGCAAGGCTAGAAGTGATGAGTAGAACAAGCTCAGCAAAGTCTGATCCTAAATTCAATAGCAGCTCTGTGTGGCTACCACACCTATCCTGGGTGCAGGAGGGGAAAACTGTGGGTGAGCCACTGGGGTGGTGCTGTTCAGTCCCTGTGTTCAGCCCTGCCCACACCCAGCGTCCCTCTTTGTCATGGTAAGAAAATGAGACAGAAATAGGTGAGACTTTTCATTTTAAAGGTTTTTGTGACAAGACCTGACCTGACATACACCCCAGGGCAGACATTGCTTATCAAATTATTCTTTAATGTATATACTTTTAAAACTTTCCTGGAAAGTATTTATCCATATTTATAAAATGCAGAATTTGACGTTGCTCTATACATAAGAACATTCTCCTCCCAAAAGCTACTAATCAGCAAAATGGAAATGAGAGAGTTTTTGCATGTTTTAATGGTTTGGGTAACTAAAAGATAGATGAGGTGTAAGCTCACCCTGCATCAGGGCAGACTTCTGTCCCTTGTTGGGTTACATGACCCAACACAATCACCCTCCTGCTGTGAAGAGCTGGATATTTAAATTCTCAAGGGTACAACACGAGAAAGGGAGACCAAATTAATTCCCTTTGTGCAGTACTAGGGGCACAGTGGGACAGGTCTGTGTCCATTTTTTGCTTTCTGAAATTCAGGCTCATTATCCCAGCCTGAGCCCGCTCCCTGCTCACATTGATGCTGTGTTTAGTGGCAGGTGCCAGAGCTCATCCTGGCCCCACTGGCATCTGGAAGAGCAGGAAATACAAAGGGAACTTTAAGCCTGCAATTCAGAAGACTGTCTGAAGAGCTCATAGCTGAGACACTGTGCACCGATGAACCAGGAGTTCTTGGATTTATTCCATTGTCTAGTGGCAAAAGGAACATTTCAGGACAGAGGAAGCTGATTACATCCCTCGCAATAATATTATTCTTCAAAGAGACTGACGTGTCTTTCTGGTTAAACAGAAATATGAACTGACAAATGTAGTTATACACTTGAAAAGTCGCAAATCTCAGCTCTGTGTTGCTTACTCAGGCATCGTGAAGGATGTGAGAACAAAACAGCTGAGTTGTATTCAAATGCAATATTTTGCAGGAAACTGATACGATGATGCAGATCCATTCCCCCCCTTGCTCTCAGTCTCCTACAGCTCTTTTCAGCCTTGAGAAAGGACTTAACAAAAGAAATCCAACCCATTCAATTTTAAAGCCCCCTAGGTGAGGTTGTTCAGGAAAACATGTTGTCATAAGAGGGATTAATGTAGCAGATGAAAATCAGAGTTGTGTTCACTGCTCTGGTAGCTTGAGTTTCACCCCAGCTGACTCCTCCTCACAGGCAGGAGGTTCTGTCTCAGCTGAGGGATGCTCTAAAGCTGAGCTGCTTTGCTCAGGGGGGACTGATGCTCAGACTGCAGCAGGCAGCTGAACCGCAGAGGGGCTGCTGTCCCTGCTGACACATTCCAAGTCAGTAGGTCTTTTATTTTTTTTTTTTGTTCTCATTCACAGGGAAGAAATCAAATATAGTAAATCCTGGCTAACAGTGACAGACAGCTCCTACTGGAGAGGGCAAGGAGCACAACCAGGGTAAGAGGGGGTGCTGTGAGGGACTGCAGCAGGATGGTGTCAATAATTGGAGAATTTAACAAAGACAGTTGTTTATACATGCCATGTCCTTAGTGTACTTACCCCAAACACATTTTGCCTTAATATTTCTTTTCAGGAGTCTTATTATAGCAGTTCCAAAGAGTCTTCATGATCTATTTGCTCTCTGCCATAATGTGTCACGGTCTGGGTAGTAACAGCAGTTTCAGTCTTCGTTCCTTCATTCCCTGTTTTTTACAGAATGTGATAATCCTCAGCCACAGAAAGATGAAGGAATTCTGTCAAGAGGGATTTAGTATCCAAACCAGAACTGAAATTTAAAATTTTCCTATTTCAAATTGTACTTGTCTGCTCACACAAAGGAGACCTTTTCTGCTGGCTGGCTCTCCTATAGTGTGTAACAGGTGCTTCTATTTAAATTAGCATTCCTGAACTCCCATTTTTCTTGGGCTTCTTTGTATCATAGCACTCATTCATTCCTGTTTCTTGCTTGAGAAGACTTTGGAGAATAGATCAGACAAACTACATCTCCTCCTTGGGTTACAAAGCAGATAACTCAGGGCCTGGTTTGCTCAGGGTGCCTTCAGTTGCATCAGTGCCTGTTTTCCATCTTCATGTCCAAGGACAATGTTTTGTGCTCAGTTATCTCATCCAAATATCTTATCCTCAGGTTTCCCATCAGTATGTGTTTCCCCTGGACAGGTGCATTTGCAGAGATCTTTGTTAATTTTTCCTGCAGAAATAGTTTGATGGAGGGTAGAAGGACAAACACTGACTTCCTGCTGAACAGTGATTTAGTCATCAACATGTAAGAGCAAGCAGAGGAACTCAGGCAGAACGAGATCTTTTGTGGGTATTGTGTCCCTTTAAATGTGAGATTATATTTTGATGTTTGGGAAAAGCAAACAGACACTTGGAATAATCCTTAATTTTTATTTTTGACAGATATTGCTGAGCACGTGGAGTGGAAACCAGCATATTTTAATGCATTTTGTTGGCTCTCTTGGAGGAAATCTAAAAGCCTGTGTGAGTGTGTCTGCCTGACACACTGTGATGATCTACAGCCATCTTGCAGGTGTACTGAGTAGGCTTTAATTTAGTTAAATCAGGTTACCCTGGGGCAGGGAACTCTCTGCATAAGTACCCCGAGGTGTTGGCAGGCCTGGTGAGTGCATGGTTGCATTTTCACATCTCTTGGTTGTGGTGGAGACACGCTCTTTATTGCAGTCAGTATGTTGTTTGCCTGGATTTTTTCTATTGTGAAATCTAAAAGGATGCACAAGAAAATATTCTGCTGAGTCTCAGATGACTGGGATTGCCATTTCAGATTGGGTAGTTGATGCATGTACTGCTTAGAAAAAAAGAGATGGTAAATGAAAGGTTTAGATTTTGTTGATCAGAGCTTGCTGAGTGATTTTGGATAAATCAGATAAAAAATTTCCCATTCAGGTGCCTGTAGCTCATTTCCTAAAACCCTGTGGCAAAATGCCACAACAGTCTTCAGTGGTACAGTGGAATCTCTGAATCCAGTGAGTGCCCTTTGCCTTAGCTAAGGCACTCGGGCAATTATTTAAATAATTCCTATGGATTTGGGTGTCAGATCAAGTTTACAGTTCTTGCCTTAAGCTCTCTGTTTACCCAGCTGGTGAAAAAGTAGAAGCCTCCCTATTGTGAAGCTGCATTTCATAAGAATGCTGGATGTGGAGGGAGAGCCTCATTTGGCAACAATCTCACTCCATTCACCATCAGCACCAATCTTCCCTAATTTAATTGAGCTGAACCATCAGCATCTGATGCCCATTAATACGGGATGGAGATTGGAAGAGTGGTGGATCTGAGGCAAATAAGAAATGATGGTTGGTGCATTGTATGGCTTTTGGAAAAGGAGCTGGTATTTGCTGCATCCCCAGTAAGCTTTGAATCACCCTGCAGCTCTGTGAATGAGTCTGAAATTACAGTGTCCTCTGCTGTGGGTATTTCTGTAGGGAGAGACAACTGTTCTGGGGCTCATGGACTTTATTTTACCAGTGTAGTCAGTAAGGGAGAAGCAGGACACGTAGCCAAGAGTCTAAAAGTCAAAGGCATGCTGATGCTTCTGGGAAGGAGGTGTTGGTAGCACAAGTAGTAATACCATGTGTCACCAAACAGCAAAAAAAACCAGGAACAGGTTTTCTTCCCCAGAAAACAACTTTCTGAAAGATTTCTGAAAAGGAGGTGGAAGTGTCAAACTCCCAGAACTGGAAAGAAAGGAGCAGAAACTGTGAAAGCTGTTTGGCTCTTTGCTTTCTAAATTCCCTGTGTTTCATTCTAATGATTTAATGGGCTGTTGAAGGTACGTGGGTGAGTTCTTGGAATCTAATCCACCTGTAAAAAAATCTCAACTTGTCCTGTCAGTGCTCATTAGCTGACATAGAGCTTCCTTCATTTCAGCCTTTCATCTCATGATAGAAGAGGTTTGCAGGTGGGGCCTCTGGGTAGGTTTCCTGTCCTGCCTTCTTGGGCACATGCTGAGCATGACTTCCAAAAGCAGACTCAGTGTGAATCAAGCTCATGTGATGCTTGGACCTGAAATACATGAGCTATGGATCACAAACTTCTACTCTCCTGTGGTTTTATTTTATATATAAAATGTATGTGACTAGGCTTTCCTGTTGTCATATGGTTTCAACCCAAATATTATGCCGCATTAGGCACAGAATTTTAGCTGTGTATAGGGAATGATGACACACAAGATTCTAGAGCAGTGTGGCTGTGTACAAGTAACTGGTGACAGAGCATCTAATGACACAGCTCACTGTGCTTTTCAGTGAGTTAGTCTGTGTCCATGTGGGTTTTAATGCTGTCAGTAAATGTAGGCTTTTCATAGCATAAAAAAATCCCAGCAGAATTCCTGGGTTTAGCTTTTCAACACTGTAAAAGCTTCCTTATGTGAGTAACTCATGGAGGGACTATTCATAGCAATAACTGCTTTTCCCAGCCCTAAGGATTTCTATTTTATTTTGCATAAACCTTTCCATACATACAGGACAGGGAGCATCTGTCCCACTAACATTATGGAATTCAACTTTTTATAGGAGATAATATTGAAACACAGGCAAAGGGTTGGATGAGTCAGAGATGGCAATCAGCAGAGGGGATTTAGGGCAAAAATGCATGGCTGTTTCTTACTCCAGGATCATATTTGCCTGGGATTGCTGTTATAATTTTTTTTTCTTCTTAGAAAATGTAATAGGAGCTGAATTTTACTTCCTGTTTAAAAAGCATCAAACTGCACTGTTCCTTCTGCATAACCAGCAGAGTTACTTTAGACTGTTTTCCAACTCTTGTTAAAAACACAGGGTTTGGCAGTCAGGCAGGCTGGGTTTCAGGATTTTCTATGACTAAATTCCTGGTACTGTTTTGAGCATTGGAGCCTGGCAGTTATCTGTAGCTGTCTGACAAACACTTGCTTGTCTTCAACTATTCTCACAGGCAGCTTTGCTTGATTTCCACGAGGGTTTTGTTGGCAGCCACTTAGGTCTAAGAATACATTATCAGTCTCCATCCAGATTTCCATAACTTGTGAACCAGGCTGCACCCAGGTTATGTGGAGGAGAGAAGGGGAAAATCTCCTCTGTGGGCTGTGGAGCAGCAGAGATGATCCAGGGCTGTGGCAAATGTTTTGGTGGCTGTGGTTGCCTCTGCCCCTTTAGAGAGCATCCTTAGCCCTTCATCAGCTTGGATCCAGCACGGTGATAAAGTTGGTGGCAGGCAAAAAATGACTTGCCAAGGCAAAGCTGCTCTCTGTGCTGGGAATATGAACACAAAAACCTTGCTGGGGAAGGTTTGAACTCATTGCTCTGTCCTCAGCCATGCTTTGGCTGTGCCACATCCTTGCTGCAGCAGAGGCCAGAGATATCTCTCACAGAGCCTGTCCCTGTCCTGCCCTTCCCAAACTGTGTTTGCCTGCTTTTATGGACACCTGTCACCTCTGTGTCCAGCAGGTTTGGCTGAAAGTAGGGATTAAATTCTCAGCTCAGAGCAAGGAACTTAAAAATGGGAGGTTTAACCTCTGGGCATGTCCCCCAGGCATGCCCCAGGCCCAGGTGTCTCTCTGCATGGAGTACCAGAATATTTCTCCCCCTGCAGCCAGGCTTGGCAATTGGACACACAGGTGGATCATTCTTTGACATGTTTGGAGAGGCACACCTACCAGGCAGGATGTTTGCCCACATTTGAAGGAATCTTAATTTAAACAAGAGGGATTACAGCATTCAGTGTTCAGTCTTGGGCTGCAGGAGTGATCTCAATTAATTAAATGGCGTCAGGACAAGTTTGGGAGTTGTGTAAGAATGTGAAATCAAATATAAAGGAGTCATGGAAAGGCATCTCAGCACAGCTGTGAAATTGAGTGAGGCACTTTAACTGCCCTGTTGTGTTGTTCATTTGGAGCTCAGGATTTAGAGAAGTGCCATTTTATGTAGTGGCAATCAATTAGACAAATATGGCGTTAATTTTAAAATGTTTCCACTGTTTGTGGGTTTCCTTTTGCTGATTTCTGATGGATCTGAGTTCCATAGTCTTTCCACTGACACACACAATACCCTTCATTCTGGCCAGTGTCTTCTCATTCTCCACATTCTTGGTCTATAAATGCTTCTATTTCCACTAATGAGGGAATCAAATTTTTTAAAATATCATAGGTCTTTCTATTTCAGTTTCTTTACCACACCTTATAGAACATGAGAAAGAATGGCTTGTTTTTCTTCTTTTTTCTTAGATGTGGCTTTATATTAAGTCCTAGCTCCTCTAGTATAGTTTTACACATAAGAAATTTGAAAGATGTCCAGCCTGCATTTTTATGTAGAATGGTTGTTCTAAAAACCTGGGTTATGATTTTTTTTTAAAATTTGCTTGTTTACATGTGTACAGTTACAGGCACAAGCACCTGGAAGTTGGTAACCTGTAAATCTGGTAGCAAATCAAAATAAAGCCCCTGACCCTGACTGAAGTTATAACACACATTTCTACAGAAACTGATGCATGCATGGCAAAGACCAGCTATGCTTAAGAAGAGGCAAAAAACCCCAACCCAGAATACAGTAGTTTAAGTTCTTTTGAATTTAAAAATATTGGGGAATAAAAGTGGCAGAGGCTGTGCGAATCAGATATGAACATCTTGCTCTGGAAGTTACCCTGAGGCAGGAAGTGCATGAGCAGATATGTAGAGTGAGTTGTTAACTCACTTGGAGTCCAGGTAATGTTCACTGGAAGTCTCTCTATTGATTTTTATTGGCATTTAGATCAAGACATTTCCTTGAGAGGGAAATGTGAGATGGAATCAATCAGAAACCATTTCCTCTCTTCCAAAATACAACTTCACTAAGTAACAACAATAATTAAACAAATCAGTTTATTGTGGTTTATTCCATCAATTTTGTAATTTTTT
>VWZN01021534.1:77043-90392 GCA_013396955.1 Regulus satrapa | reverse complement strand
TGCTAAGATGGTGTAGTGTCCTATTTTACATTTTACCAATATTTTTTGTATAAAATTCAAGAGGTTTCTTAGATATTCATAGCACGATATAGCAAGTCATAAATCATTGCTGTATGGTAGGTAGGAAATGTCCACAGGACTCACAGAAAGGGAAGCAGAATCAAAGGAAAATAAGATTGTAGAGCCGGAATGCTCTTTAATTTCTCTTGTTTTTATATCCTATACCATTATTTCAGTTGAACATTTACAATTTTTTGTGATCATAACTCATGAATAATTGCTGGGTTTATGATTATATTATGTACAATGGAAGTCTGATTCATGCTTCATAAATAGGTACAAATCAGGAGTAAGTTGAGGTATTCGTTTTTCATATGTGCATATAAATGAGAAAAGAAATCAAAAGTAATTTATGAAGCAGAATTGCCAGTCTAAATTTATTGCAGCTTATTGAATCTGTAGTCTCTAATATCCCTGGCTTCTGGAATCATGTTACTTTATAAAAGCTTTAATTTTATTTCTTTTCTAAAAAATGAAACTAAAATAAAAGCTGTTTGTTTTGGGTTTTTTGTCTCCTTGGAATTTATAGCCCCTCAGAATGGAGAGAAATATTGGAAAGACTTCATGTTTCTAAAGAAGAAAACATAGGAATCCTGACATTTGTTGGTTTAAATGATATGACACTTTAAGGGTTGAGCTGGTGAGTTTTTGAGGCGTTTGAAACCAGTCTTAGTGATGAACACAGTGTGTGCACACAAATATTGTGCTCATCACAGTAGGAGCACATCCATTAAAATGGTTGTATAGGCTCAAAGAACCTTTAATGTTGGGACATGTCCATGGAAAACCAGGCAGCTAAACCAGCTGGATTCATCTCAGAGCTGCATTACACAAGCTCCCCATGCGCAGCTTTAGGCACAGTTCTTTGAAAACTTTGGCTCTTGGTGTGGGTTGTGCAACACCCAAGCAAAGGTGGCTGAGCTGCCTCATTGATGCCAATCAATGAATGAGTTAAGATTGGATTGGCTTGTGACACATCTACGTCTAATGCAGTGTTTTGGTAGCTCTGCTGTGGCCATATCAAGTCCACTTGTAACAACACAGCTACTGAAATGTTGGGTTATATTTACATTCGAGAGGGGAAGGGTTTGTTGGTGTTGCTGTACCTTACTCAGAGTGTGAGATCCAGCATTTGTGCCAGGGGATCTGAAACACCCTGAGCAAAACAAGGTGTTTGGGAGCACGTTCAGCTTGGCCATGCTCTGGTGTTATGGCCAGGAGAAGCCACAGCTCCCAGAAGTGACAGTCCCCTTATGCATGGAGTAGATAAACAGTCTAAAAATCCAAACCTAGATTAGTTATATTGATGTATTACTGTACACATGGCCCCCTGTGAATCCCAGAGGGAATGGTTTTTTAAAGAACTGTTTGACAGGGTCAGCAGCTCGGTTTGGAAATCGCAGAAAAACCCACCCTCAACTTTAACAGAATGGCTGGGGAGATTTTTAGGCCTGTTCACAGGAGCAAGAGTGGACCTGGCATCCTCAGGCAGAAAGGGTAAGATCCACATTAGAGACAGGGCATGAAGATCCCCTGGAAGTAGGGCTGGAGCAGGGGGAATTGAAAGTAGCAGATGTCCTTTATTATTGATAGTATGCATTACAGATGCTCATGTAAGAGAGAAGGTTTCATGGTGTTTCAGTGAAATTCACTTGTTTCTGTCTGCAGCACGGACCTGTGCATTGCAGCCTTGAGCTGCTGGGGACAACTGGGAAGCTCAGGTGCCACTTGAAGTCAGGTCAGATGAGAATCAGTTTCCTTATCCAAGTGGGATGAAACGTATAGAAGATGGAAAGCAGATGAGATCTGAAAGCTCCCTAAAGCAAGACAGATTGTCTTCATGAAAAAACTAAATAAGCAAATTAATGATTAGCCACATTTCAGACTAGAGTCATCCCATGTGTTACCATCATGATAAGCATGTGCTTTTCCCATGAATTGCTGCCTCACGTTCCGTTTTGAACGTTATCTGCAAGCTGGCCCCTCACGAAGCCAAATATTTGAGCGGGAGTCATCTCCATGGTGGTGGAGGGATCAGATTAGCAACCCAAGAGCAAGCAGGGGCAGCTGAGTCAATGGCAGAGGCTGACCCCAGCAGCCTGCCAGGAACGGGCAGCTCCGCATTCCAGCTCGGCACGGTGGGAACGCCGCCAGCCCGGCTGCCCAGGAAAAGTCATGAATTAATGCATGTCTCTGCCGAGGAACAGGGATGTGCTGGGGCCTCTCGGGAAGGAAGGGAATGCACTGGTTTGTGCTTCTGTCCCCCCGTTCAAAGAGCAGCTTCTAACCCTGGGGAGTGCATAAGTAATGGGGTTGTAAACCGAGATGTGTAGGTTGTAATTTGGTCTATGTCTCGTTGTGGATAATGCTCTACATATTTGATGCAAATGGTACAATGGGTCTGGCTCCAAAAGAAGTGTGTAGCTCAAGGGCTAAATTCCATCTCTGTTCTCAAGGGAGTAAGAGATGCTGCTCTGGTTAAGTCTAATGCAAGCTAATTTCTGTAGAGCCCGGTGTATTCTACCACTGATGTCTTGCCTTTGTTGGGATTTGTTTCACATGATTAATTAACCATACTGCTGCTTCCAAGCACCTGAGACCACTTTGAAGTTGCAGTTTGATCAATTGATATGTGTTATGCTATAGGTATAAACAACCTTAGTGCATTAAACTGACACCTTATATAGTTCTGCAGCCAGAAAACTTTCCTAGGAAGAAGTTCTCCCTGCTGAATCATGACTTCATGTTCTTCCAAAGCCTCCACCACCAAATGTTGGCTTTGGTCTTTAAAAATTGCTGTTGCTCTAAGCAAACCTATAATCGCTTTTAAGAAACAAAACATGCCTTGCCACATGTTTAAGGCAGTTGTGTTAGCAAATACAACTCTCCAGAGAGAAGAGAACTGCAGCCTGAAAGGGATCTATACAGTGACTAATGATCTGCTGTAGAAGAGCTTATTGTGAGGGCTGTTTGGTTATTTTTTCTCTCAATGTGCTCAGTATTTGTGATTGTGTAGCTGATCCTTGACAGTGCTGCAGAGCTGAGTGGACATGTTTGTGTTTGATGCCGGTTCTCCTGGGATTTGCAGAAATCTGGCTCTGTGCTCTGAGCCATCTGACCTTCCCCTTCTCTGGCAGGGCCAGCTCACTGCTGGGTGCTGCCACCGGGGAGAGTGACGACGTGAGCACATTGTGCTCCTGCTTCCTCTTCCTCAGCAAACCTTGGGAGCAGGAGCACCATGAGTGCCAGGATGCAGGAGGGAAGGAAGAGATTTGTTAACAAAGTCTCGTAATCCCCACAGGCACATAGAAGGACATAGCAAGGTCTGCATTTTCAGGAATCATCCCTGTAACCTCCATGAGGGAGGGAAATCCCACAAGGACAGCACCTGGCTCCCAGCAAGGTCCCCATCCTCTGTTAGTGATGCCATCAAAGACACACATCTTCTGCTCCTGCAATTGCATGATTATTTCCAGCCTTAGTCCTGAATCTAAGTCTTGTTCACCAGGTGCTTTAGCTCTTGGATAAAGGTTTTAGACCCATCTGAAAAGCTGCTGGGAGAGCTCAGAGCTGAGTAAAGGAAGAATGAAGTGGCTGTGGATGACTGTGAATATTGAGGAGTGTCCTGCACCCTTCACTTGGTATATATTGGCGGCAGACAGTTTCCCTGTGTTCAGCACACATTTCTCCTTTCTTTCTTTCTTAATTTAATTGAGATAAATCCCCTGTGTCAGGCAAACCAAAGGGCTCCAAGTGTGAGAGAGGAAACCCAACTCCACAGGGAAGGGGAGGAGGAGAGGAAGGCAGTCGAGGGAAAGGACTGAGCCAGTTTTCCTTGATCACATTGTGGCACGTGGCTGGGAATCACAGGGTCCCCGGCTGTGTGTCCTCCCATCTCCAGCAGCCGTCCACATGTCTGTCACACTCTGACACTGGATCTGCAGCAACTGTTGCTTCAGCAGCTGCTGGCACGTACTTATCATCAGGGGTGTTGGAAACAGAGCCAGAGCAAAATGTCACTAAAACTCCAGCTCTGGACACCAGCAAGAGAAAAATGGAGAAGTATCAATATGGGAGATATATATATATATATTTTAGTGCAGGGTTTGGGATATTTTCTTCAGGATTTTGATTGATTTCAGGTAACAACCAAAGGAATGAAACCAAATATAGTTAGCAATGTGTTCTGTTGTTCCTAGATGGATTTTTTTAAACCTATTTCTTACCCTCTGCCGTCGTACAAAGGTGTGCAGTGGCTGGGAGCCCTTTCCTGCTGAGGGGACACAGAGTGTGGGGAGCAAGGTCACTGGTTGTGCCCTTGTGTCTCAGCAATGACAGAGTTACATCATTGTGTCTATTGGGGATCCTTTTGCCTTGTGCATGTTGCTGAGGCACTCTCACAGATTTGGCCTTGTTTACCTTGGCCATTTTAGTGGTGGGGCAGGCTCTGGTTGATACCCATTTGTTTCTGCAGCTCTCACCTCCTCCCATGGCCAGCTGTGCCTCCTGCCCAGCTCTGATTATTTTCCTTCACACTAAACAGTTTTGATTCACCGTCAGAGCCCTTTATTTTCACCATGCCTTTATTTACAGAGATGAAGCTATGCACTCAGAGCCCAGAGTAACACAAATAATTGCAGTTTTGGGGAAACTGGTCCCCCAGCTCCTGAGATCTCAAGCTTCCTGCTCTGCCTGCTTGGTACCAGCAGTACCAGCACACCCAGCTCTTGACTTGTCTTGGTTTAAACCACAGCCCCTCTTGCTGCTACTGCACTTGAATGGAAGTCAGTGCCTTCTCCAAAAACTCTTTGCTGGTTGCAGTGTTCCAGGTCTGTGCTGGGAAGTTACTTTTACACAAAGTCCAGGACTTTGTGGGGTGGCAGAACTTGGCACAATCTGTGTTTGGAATAGGGCTGAGCACTCTTTTGGCATTACTGAGGTGGACAGGGCTGAGGCCAGTGTTATCACAAATCCCTCACTTGGCTCCACATAGTGTGAATACCTTGGACATAAGTTCTGCAAGGCCAGTGGCCAGCCACGTGATAGTCCAGAGTTCTCAGCTGGCCTGGGCTGGTGTTCAGCTTGTACCAAACACTGATACAGCCGAGTTGTTCCAAGCTGGATTCTTTTCAAGTTCTACAGAACTTCAAGGATGCTTCATATTCAATCCCGTGTCAAGAAAAAGTATCAGTACCAGCCGCCCTCCCCAAACCAGTGACTGAATTGCTTTTACAGTGGTGAAACTTCAGCAGACTACATCTGTTTAATCAATGCAAAAATTGGGAATTTCTTTTTTAAAGAGAGAAAAAAGGAGCTGTGGCTTCTTTTGGCCACAGCTTTACAGTGTCATGGAACAAGTGGTGCAAGTGAACTGCTGAAGCCCCTTGTTGTTCCAGGAGCCCATAAGGATAAATCTTAGGGAAAAATATAGAGTGACCATTATTCTTTACCATCCTGTCCTCACTTGCAAGGAGAACATTGCAAAAATTCCTGATGTTCTTTGCAGTCAATATGGAAGCTTGTGGTTGATAGGAGTTAAGGATCTCTTTGCAGAATCATCTCTTTTTCTGGAGGTATCGAGAGCATACCTCAGAAAAAACAGGCTTGGGAAAGCAAAGGATGTGGTTTTCTTGGCAAGTGTGGTCTCCTGTCTTATGCCCTCTGAGTCTGGACTGGAAGGACTGGAAACGAGTCCCCTTTTCTAACTAGCTTCTGCAAGACCTGGCTCAGCTCATGTGCTGTCAGCCACCAACCCTTATCTGGGTGGCTCTTTAAAGCCAGCTGGTCTTTTACCACCTGACTGATTCATTTGTGTTCAGCAGCAGCAGCACAGCAGCCCAGCATCAAATGCATTTTCACCAGTGTTCCGTAAACTGGGGTAATATATAGGGGTTTACTACCTGCAGAAGTGCCTGGGAACTTGTCACAGTGTTTGTGGAGGCAGATTCAATCTAAATGGCTTCCTGCTCAGGATTCCTGTTCTCGGGGTATCTCGGGGATATGCAGACACTGAGATAGCAATGCACCTATCCCAGAGCTGCCAGTGCTTCGAGGAACAGGTTGCAGCACTTCTGTGCTCTAACAACTGAAAACAACCGATTTCCCACTGCAACAGTTACTCCTTACAAAGAGAAAACAACTCATAATTTATTTTCAGGAATAAGGTCAAAACAGTGCAGCTTGGGAGGGAAATGCCTGGTGTAGTGAGGTGGTGATGAGATAAAAAGCTAAAAAGCCTTTCCCAGCTAGGTTAAATCCAGCTTCAGTCAGCAGTGCCTGAAATCTTTTCTCATTCGACAGTTGTTCCCCGTGGCCTTTGCAGTGTTGGCTTTGCTCCCTGACATCTGAGTCAGTACTTGCATAACCACCCCCTGCTCGGGTCTGCACAGGGCTGGGGCAGGTTGGCAGGGAAGCATCCGCTGGCCTTGCCGGGATCACACGTGTCCTGTGAAGAGACCTTCTGCTCTTCAGAAGGGTTTGGGTTGAATGTGCTTTCTTCCAGGTTTGAAGCCCTGACCCCTGCCTGTTTCCAGCTGTCTCAGTGGGCAGGGTGGTGGCGTGGAGCTTGTAGTAATCATCTGCTCCAAGCTGAAAAGCAGCATTTGAGTGGCTCTGCCAGGGCTGTCACAGCAGCCTCATCAGTTGCTCCATCTGGTCCTGGCTGGTGGAGTCATCCCTTCCCCAGAGATCTGATCCTGCCCTCAGCTCCCCTTCCTACAGCCTCCTCTGAAGCCCCTCTCCTGGGTGCACAGATCCTTATAGGATTAAAGCCTTAACTAGAAGAGCTTACAAGTCTTCTGTGCATTTCCTTTCCTTGACCACTGCAGAGTTTCTGCAGAGACAGGGCAGGCAGTCAGACCTCTGTTCACAGGCTGCCCTCTAACGCAGAGCTTCATGAGTAATCACTGTGGCTTTTTCACCGAGCCATCTCAGGCTGGAAACACTTAAGAGCTGTCTGTCCAGGCTTCTTTTCTCTGATACGTTAGCAGGTCAGAAATGCTCCTGTAGTTGCTCCCCTTTTACTGTATTAACATTCATATTGTAGACTTTGAGCCTCTCATACCCAAGATTTGGGATATTGTGTTGTCCCTAGTCAGAGAGGCAGCAAACTTCAAGGAAGAGCCTCTGCAAATGTACCTCCTTGGAGATGTGCCAAGTTTTATCCTGATACAAAGGAAACACCAAGCAGACTGTTCACCTTTTGTGATTTTTCTGGCTGCTGGCTTTGCCTGCCTTCTGCAGCTTCCAGTGTTCCAGTCCTCTGGGTTTGCACCTGGCTGGCTGTGAGCGGGCATGGCTCAGCCTTCCCCAATCCAGGGGACTCTGTAAGGGACTGAAGGGATGCTGTAAAATCCCTACCCCATTTTGGAGAATGAACTTGAGTGGGAAACGAGGCTGGGTTGGTGTGTCAGTGGGAACCACCCACCCACAGCTGATGCTGGTGTGCAGGAATGGGATCAACCTCTCTGGAGACTTAGGGAGACACCTGCAAAAGATGAGAACTGGGTGATGGAGAGGAGTAGAATGAAAGAGCAGGGGAAGATCTGCTTAAATACATCACACTTCCCACTGAGCTGGGGGAATCTCTGGCATGGAGATGTCCTCTGCTCCAACAAGCCTGCTGTTGAGGTATTCATTCTCAGCATGCCGGGTCCTTTTGGCTCCCATGTTGCCATTTGTCTTAAAGCAGGATGACAGCTCTGGGGAGTAGAACAAGCCAGGAATGTGACTTTTTTCATGTGCTGAAGGCACGCTGTAATAGTGACCTGGGATGGGCTGTGGGCTGAAGCTGGGGTTGGGTGACAGGGGAGGGGAAGGATTTCCTGGAGATCTAAACTGCCTGACTAGCCCTTGGAAAAATGTGCTCTGTCAAAGGGCTCTCCTGCTCTTTCCTGGCAGAGGTTTGCAGCACCCCAGGGCTGGGTGTTGAGAGGAGTTATGGGCTGTAACCTGTTGGGCAGCCAAGCAAAGAAAGCCACCCTGTGCATGCTTTTGGGGGCTGGACTTGCAGGCAACTCTGTTGGCTTGGCACTTGGAGGAGATAAAATCAACCTGTATGTTGAAGATGAGATTGCAAGAAAAGAGTAAATGTGTGAGGAATTCCTCTAACTTATTCTTGTAGCGTTGGTCTGTACTGGTCCTGAAAAGGGGAGTTAGATATGACACTTTAGCAGGAAACTAGCAGGAAACATGGAGAGGAGAGGAGAGGAGAGGAGAGGAGAGGAGATGGCTGGTCTGAAGAAGAAGGAGGCAGATCTGGAGTGAAGAAAGCCTAGGTGACTGGGAAGGCACAGGCCAACCCTGTGCTGTGCAGTCAGTGCAGAAATATCAGAAGTGTTGCAGACAGTAGAAACACTTGGCAACAGAGCTATGAAATCTTACCAGGTGTTGGTGGCCCAACGCAATGGACATCGCTGAAATGTCCCCTCCCATGAGTTTGAATTTTATTCATGGGCAGGTAAGAAGAATAAGATGATGGAGTTTAACTTGATAGGATCGTTGAACATCCCAAGTTGAGTCTTTGTTCATTCCATGTAACTGATATTTATCCAGGTATGAGTTTGAAAATCCCTTTAGGCTTATGTTAACCAAGTAGGGATTATTTCTGGCTGAACTCCTTTAGTAGAATGGGCCCAAGTGTTCATGGCTCTCTTGGGCAGGTAGCACACTTGCTAAGCCTGTTTCACTTCACAGCTATGGCAACAGCAGCATCTAAACCTCTGTGGACATATCTTCTGGTAACCCTTGGATAGCTTCTTGGGGTACTTCCTGGCTCTATCCTGAAGCTTAAATGTACAGATGTGATATTGCTGCTCTTCAGCCTCATTTCATTGCTGAGTATCATAACAGTACTTTATTGGTAAGAGTGTGGAGAGTCACAGCAAGAGGACAGGGCTTAATTTGATTTTAATCTTACCCAGTTTCTATGCTGGGAAAAGAAAATAAGATGGTAACTGATTCCTCATATATGGGCAGCGTGGACTTGCCAGTGGTTGACAAGTACATCCCAGTCCAGGGCGTTGATAAAGTCGTGGGTTTGGTGCATGGCTATGCAGCTGTCTTCTCTCCTTCTTCTTCCCTTTTGCCCTCAACCAGACCCTAGATGGACAGCTCTGTCCCACAGGAGAACTTGGGCTATAGTTTCCTGTACACTTCAGGGATAATGGCCAGCAATGCCACTGTACAAAGTGATTCTGCTTTGCTCCTGGCCCCTTTCCCACTGCTGCCTACCTGTGCCAAGAGGAGTGTTTGTACTGCACTGGAAAACCAGTCTAATTTAGAACTAACCAGAAGGACAGAGGCCTGAGGTCCTTTGTCATCCACATCACCTTGAGATCTGATTGTGAAAGGCACAAGAAAGCTGGTGCTGTGTGGATCATTTCAAGGGAAGGGGAGGGGAAGTTCTGTGCTGGCTGGAGCCTGGAGAAAGCAGCCATTTACTGCAGTAATGTTCTGCTAAAAGCACCAGCCAGCACCAACTAAGGCAATGGAAATTACACTACCAAGTGGCATAAGGAGCAGGAGCAGTCCCACAGCAATTTATTTTCAATCAAACAAGAGCCATGAAGTCATTAGTTATTTCTTCAGAAGGCTTTGGTAGGTGTGCTAGAGAGCACTGTGTTGTCTCTGCCGTGCCATATGTGCACAAAAAGATTAATTCCAGGTTAGCAAGAGAGGAATTATGATGAGGCACAGGTCTGACTCAGACACAGTGGGAAGAGGCAAATGCCACAGGCTGAAGCAGTGCTTGGACTCTTGCTGAATTTTGAAAAGAGCCAGAATGAGAGATTTTTCTTTCTTTTTAATAAAAGCAGAAAAGAAAGTTTTAAAAAATAATATTTAAAGCAAAGAAATGTCAAATTATTACTTCTTTCTTTAGCTACAGCTTTCCTGAGGATTTAGAGTGCTTTGCAAATATTTAATTACTCGCACCTCAGTGCCCTTGTAAACATTGCAGAAAATAAACAA
Source organism: Regulus satrapa (assembly GCA_013396955.1). Lineage (NCBI taxonomy): Eukaryota > Metazoa > Chordata > Aves > Passeriformes > Regulidae > Regulus > Regulus satrapa. Next base: position 80,363 of record VWZN01021534.1, on the reverse strand, counting down.
AATTAAACTGCGCTGCGAGACCAGCATTCCAGCTGTACCTCTGGTGCTATTACTGGCACCTCTGGAGCTATCCTATTCATTGCAAGAGTAGGAACCTGAGACTAAAATAAACTGATAAATTAAATAGAGAACAGCTCCCGGGGTGTGAGTCCTGAGGTCTCTGCTCTGATAGCCTTATACCCTGCTCTTGCCAGCCCCGGGAAGGGCACAGTGATCACAGCCTTTTGCTGTGTGCACAGTACAGTGCACGTTCCCCTGGCGCCAGCCCTGGAGCTGTCATGTCTACCCTGCAAATAGATGCCCTACTGGTTTTTATGTGCATTAATATTCTGTTTTGCAGTTACTCGGCGAGTGGATGTGGTGTGCAGATGAAATCACCCACAGGGATTGCAGTGGGGTTCTGCAGACTCCTATTTAGACTGCTCCTTTTGTCAGCTTGCACCTCTAATGATATATTTGTAAAATGTTGAGCTTTTTTTTTCGATTCCACGGGGTGTTCCTCTGCTTTAGTGGATTACAGAAATCAGCTATGTGGTTGAGGTGCTGTTTTATTGCAAGCAAATCTTTGCCTCAATTACCTCGTTTTTTGAAATTTACACTGGACAAATATATCATAAATCATAGGTGAAGCAACAACCTACCCTGTTCTGCAACCCCTCGAGCAGCTGCTTTCAAAACGCTGACATTTATTGCAGTGCCTAAATATGAAATCCCTAAATATGAAACTGAGCACCAGAGCAAGTAACTTATTGCTTCCATACTCATCTTCATCTACCGTGCATTCAGCATTCCTCCTCCCACCTTTCCCCCCTAATTTTCCTCCTCTTTTCCTTTTCCTGTCAAAATTCAAACCCTTCAGGGCTGGAGCCTGTTTTCCCGTGTGTCTGTGGGGAACTTTGCACGCAGTGGGTGCTCCCAGGAGCAGAACATGTGCAGTGGTGATGGTGGCTGCGCTTTGGGGGCTTTGCTGTGCCAAGCAGGGAGAGAGGCAGAAAGCAATTCTAGCAGCTTCTGGCAGAGGGCAGGGTGGTGGAGAGACAATCAGTGCTGGCCACCAAAGCGTCTCCAAAGACTGGCAACTTGCAGCTTTCTGTAATGGCAGGGGAGCTTTTAGCTCGGCTTGGCTCAAAACAGAAGAAAGCCTGAGTAGGGCAATCGAGGTTAATGCGGAAAGCGCTGTTAAATGCCCACATCTTTGCTAAAATAGAAAACAAAAGTTATTTCATTAAGGGCCCTGAACACAAAGTACTCAGTGGAAGTTGAAATGCCAGGTGGTGTATTAAGTAAATAAAGGCTGTAGGCGCTGTTCCAGCAGCGATGCCCGGGGCGCTGGGCAGGCAGCGGGGCCCTGTCCCTGCAGCAGCTCCCGGCACATCCCTGAGGTCCAGGGGCCTGGACTGCCCTTCGCTCTCGCTCCTCCACTTCCGATCATGCCATGAGTCTCTTTGGATGAAGGGGAGTGATTGATTTTCATTTTAGTGACTCTAGATGGGTCGCGGCGCTGCGCAGTTAACGTTTGTTCTAGCGTTTGTTTGGTCCGCGAGTGTCACATCCCATTACCGGCCCTCCCGGGGCCCTGTGCAGAAGGAGCCCTTCGGGAGGTGGCCCTCCTCAACTCCTCCTGCTGTGCTGTCGCTGCCTTGAGAGGGGAGTTGCCGGGGGAAAGTGAAAAGCTGATGTCTGCAAAACTTCTTGACCCAGCGCTCTGCGGGCGATGGACGCGCAGGAGGGTGAAGCGTTCTTTGCTGGTGTGTGTTTCTCACAGCGACTCGTGCCCAAACCTCCTTCTCCCGCTTCTCCTGGTTCTACAGGATGTTCCTCCATCAGGCTGTTACCTGCTGAGGATCTCTGTTAATACTCTTCTCCTCCCGCTGGCACTTGTGCTGGCAAGGTACACGTTGTCTGTGTTTCTGACTCTGAGCCTTGGCCGCAGCCATCTGGTGTCTGACGAAGTCTTGGTGCTGAGTCTCTCAGTGTAATTACCATGCCGAGTTAATTCTCCGTGCCAGCCCAGGGAATTATTCAGTGACTACCTCAACCATCATCAGGACCTCTTCATTCATCACCTGTCAGGCTGTCGAGCAGCAATGGAATGTGCATTTGGCCGTCTAAAAAAAAATAAAAAAAAACAACAAAAACCATTCTTTGCCATCAAGCTTGTGAGTGATTCCCCTTTTTTTTTGCTCTGAATTATTTGGCCGTGGTCTTTTCTCCGGTATTTGCAAGACAAAGGGGAAGCATTGGCAGAAAATCAGTAGTTAGAAGCCAGGCTGGAACCTTGCTGCCAATGAGAAGTAGAAAAAGCGCATTGGGAGGGATGCTCTCCATCGGGATTTCTGACCTTGGAGCTCATGTGTTTATTGCTTTATGAGCTGACATAATTTGTCAAGTCCCTCCAGATTTGACAAGTACATTTAACAAATGCAAGATAGCTGATGTGTGGTTAAGGGCAAGGTGGAAGATCCTCTGTCTAATCATCACTGCAGGAAAGAGCTTCAGTAAACCCCTTTAAGGATACAGCATCATCTTTTTTAAAGGATACAGCCAAGAGTTTCTCCTGATCAGCCTTGAGATCTTCAGAAAGAACAATTCTCAAAACTTTGCTAATTAAACTCTTCAGCTCCTGATTTTCTCAGTTTTATGAGGAAAAGGTGTTGCAGATTCCACAGGTAAAATTGTGGGTTTGACGCATAAATCAACTGCAAGTGGAGTAGAACAGGCTGAATTCTGGATACCAGTGGGACTTTGTCTTTGATTTTAAAAAGTGAAAGAGCATCTGAAGCAAAAGCTGTAGCTTTCAGGGTCAGGTATTTCTATGGCTGAGACCACTTAAGAAGTGGTTTCCTTTACTATGTTCAAACAACTATAAATAAATTAAAGTTTTTAGGAGTTTTTTTTAAGTTGCAAAACTATACAGTTTCCTATGAAATTTTCAGACAGCATATGATATTTTAATTACTCGAGGTGTATTTTTCCTCTCCCTCTGATTCATGAAAGCATCAGAAATGTGTTTTTGGAAACAAATAAGCTTCCCATTGAGTGGTGTACCTGCTGCATGGAACGCTAGGAACTGTTTCAGTAAAATTGAAACAAATGCATTTTGCTAATGCAGCTGGGATAGATGCTGCTCATCTGGAACTAGGGCTGGAAGGCCTGGCCATTATATGGGTGATGCAGTGTCAATCACAGATAAAGGCTATAGGGTTCAAGAACAGGAGCTCTAATTCTTATATGGTGGGAGGCACCTGAACTGGCGTGTAAGTGACAATGTTAGATAAACCAGGAAATTTCCTGGGCAGTGTCCACGCTATTTTTTTTTT
>VWZN01021534.1:52219-77025 GCA_013396955.1 Regulus satrapa | reverse complement strand
TTAAATTTTTTTTTTTTTTTTTTTTTTTTGGTACAATAACTCTTCAGATTTACTCTTCAGGCTTAATTTGTTATGTTTTAAACTAACGGGTATTTTACAACATTTAGTGCCAATGTCACCAGCACTGCTTGGATGGAAACAGGCAACAGCCATTTACCTGCTGATGGGCTCAGAGCTTTACTGCCATTAAGTGGCATTAAACCTCATTTCACATAATTTGCATTGATTTGCTTATGTGTCAGAATTAACACAGTATTGTGTCTGAAGAGTGAATCAGCTTAATGAACCAGTGGCTCAACTCAGATTCACTTGTGCTGCAGGGTACTTAAAATTCAGCAGCCACAGCCTGCCTGCCTTCTCTGTTTCACTGCCAGCTGAGAATGCAAATGAAAGGATAGTGTTGTCCTGGGAAAGAGTCAAGACAAAAAGTGTCACATGGAGACACTGCAAATGGAAATTCCTTTTGGGTTTGGTTGTGGTGGGGTTTTTTTGTTGGTTTTTTTGGGGTTTTTTTTTTTGGTTTTTTTTGTTTGGTTTTTTTGCTAGGAAGTTTCACTCTAAATGGTAAATGAATATGTCCCTATATATAAACTCAGAAACTGTTTTAGCCACGGCTTTACATTACAGCAGTGTTATTATTTGCTTGATCAGGTACAGGATGAGAGAATCCTGAAGTGAGATTTCTAGGGAAAGTGCAAAGAGTGATTTCATTTTCATGGTCAGTAACTCTCCAGTTTCAGCAACTTAAGCACACAAATGTAAAAGGGAAAGTTTGAGAGCAGGCTGCTGGCTCCATCCTTAGGGCTCTCAATGGGGAGTGTGACTCTCTTACTGTGCCCCTAAAGCCAAACCTCTCTAAAGGAGTGTTAGCACATCCCTGAAATCCCTTCCAGCATCCCATGGGGCCAGGTGGCTCCAAAGGTTCATGGGGGCAGCAGCTGTTTTTCTTTCTGGGAAAGGGTTGATGAGAAGGGAGGTTTTGGCAGGAATCACTGGGCTGTGAGCATCCTTCCTCCCAGAAACCACCAGATGCATCCTGCCAGGTCAGGCATGAAATGTAGGTGACAGAACTCATTGTGGGTGTCACCCTGGGAATGCAGGAAATGTAGGAGGGCATCCACCCTTTTTTCCCTTGGGAATACACGGATGACAACGCAGCACTTCATCCTTTCCTGTTGTGTATCAGCAGAGGGCTGGTTTGGATCAGAATGCCCAAGTGCGTGGGTGAAAAACTTAATCCTGTGCAAAATAAGGGCTTGATTTAAGAGAAATGGTTGTAAATACCTAGAGAAACAAGTGAAGGGAGCAACATTGGTTTTGTATGTCTGTTCCCAGCTCGATACCAGCTGGTGCTGGGTGTGACTTGAGCCAGTGGGCACTGCCATTCCCCAGCACTTCTGTGGGGATTTTGCATCCAGCCCATGATGTGTGGCTCGATCCCAGCTGAAGTTGCTCAAACACAGGCACAGAACTGAGTGCTGGGCCCTGCCTGTGTGCTGTCCCTGTCATGGAGACAGCCCCATTCTGCCCAAAGTCTGGTGCTATCTAGTTCTGTTAGGATCTCACATTCACAGTGCATGTAAAGTTATAACATGAAGGTTGTTTTGAACCACACATTCATGGGAATCTCATGAATATTCTTATTCATATGGATAATCAGTCATGAAAATGTTCATACTTATGATTCATCCATTTGGAGACCACAAAGTTATCCTCTTTATTTGCTCTTGTCCCAAGAAAGGTAATGTGAGAATGAATCAGAGCAAAGCAAAACTCTCAAATTGTTTCAGAACTGGATAGCGTTAATCAATTGGAAATATAGAATCATTCAATCATCAAATGTTTTGGATTGGAAGAGACCTTAAAGATCATCCAGTTTCAACCCCAAAGGACAAACCCTTTTTTTAGCCAGAGACACAGCAACTGATCTGCTAGACCTTTCTCTCTCTTTTTATTTCTTTTCTAGAATTCTTTAGTGCTATAGAAAACGGGACAGCTATTTAGTTTCATAACATGAGAACACCTCATTTTGTTCATATTGTTACCAGAACTAGCAGGGTTTGTAGCCAATGGCAAAGTTTTCTTCTTCCCCCAAATTCTACATGCACACTGAATTGTTTCAGCTTCATTATAGAAGAATCCCAAATTGTCTGTTTTTTCCTGCCTAATCTTTTTAAGCACATTCTCCCAAATAAACTGGTTTTAGCCATGGGATATAGTTGTATATTGTCTCTTCACTGGATTCCTACTGCTGTGGTAGAGCAGGGCACCTACTGCACATACAGAAAACAATATATTTACACCAGTGCTGCTGTTTATTTGGCAGTCCAACAGGACTAAAGTTAATACCAAGTCCTGTTACTCCTGAACTGATTTTGCTCTGGAGATATATTACAGATTTTCATTCTTAGATATGGAAAGCTTTTATAAAAGACTTCATAGGGTTTAGGGTATTAACTTGTATCACAGCAGCCAAAAGTATTTTGTTGTAATATTTGTAAAAAATTTAGCATTCCCCATGCAATTATGACTTCAATCTCAGTATTGTACAAATGTAAATAACATAGATACCACAATAATGCTATGAGGTAGGCTTCTAAAAGAGTGAAAAGCGTAATTACATTAATTTTATCAAGTGCCCTGCAAAATATTTCTATTTTTCCCTGCAACTCTGTGCAGAAACAGAGTCACAGACAAATTGAATCTCTGATGTATTAGGGTGTGCCTCACAGCGAGCACTTTATGTTTGAAGTGCCTGGTTGAAACAAACAGTTCTAAGGCTCAGTGTGCTGGAGTCACAGATGCTCTTCATCCGTAAAAACTCATGCCAAGTCTCCAAGGCTGGCATCCAAAAGGAGATTCACCACCAGTGAACGTTCTTGGAAGAAGAAAACCACGCTGTCTGTGCTGCCTGGGCTGTGACATGTCTGTGGTGAGGTGACAGTAGTTTTTACAAGATGTCAGAGATGTTACCTCTGTGCTCCCCTTTGATCTGCATGTCCCTGTGTCCTACAGATGTCCTCTGTACTTGGCAGGCCAGCCTTGCTCGGCTGCTGTGGTTTCTGTATGCCTGATAAAAGTTCTTCTGGCCGAGCCTCTCTCACTGGAAATGGTTCTTGTGGACTTGCTGAATACATTAGCACACAATGAACACATCCCAGCAGCAAGACTTTAAGATCTAATGGTGTTTTTCTCCCTTTTAGTGGTTTTCCATTTGCATCGATTACAGCTATCTCAACCCCCAGTCTGAGCACCTCAGGGAACATTTGTTCCATAAAAACACAGAGGAGCATCTTCCCCAGAACTGCTTATTTAAATTTGTCTGCAAGCAAAAACTGAGCAGGCAAGTTGGGTGTCCTTTTAATCCTTAAGGAAGTGGAACACGCTCTGCAGTCCCCCTGAAATGAGCAGGGGTTGAGGACATTCAAAAGGCCAGGGTGGTTCCTCTTGCCTCACTCCGGGGCATGTCACATCAGCCAACATCTGGACCTGCCACCAGCCCCAGTCTCCTCTGGGTGCTTGACTGGAGAGCTGCAGGGCTCCTTAAAAATCAAATTAAATGGAAGTCCAGCTGCAAGTTTGGAAAAGGACCAAAGTTAGGCACTGAGTATGGGGTCCTTTTTTGATTCCAGCAATGCTAAAATGTATCAGCAGGGATTAAGGTTTTCTTTGAAAGAAATAAATACAGCATTCTGTACCACTAAACCCACTATTAATAAAACATATTAAGGTCTAATTATTTTGCATGTTTCATGTTGAGTGACTCTATTATTATAGAGTTAAGTCTCTTATTATGTAAAAGCCATCAAGAAAAGTTGTTTTCAAAGAAGAATAATAGGCAAAGAACAGTTACCCCTATTATATGTTAATTCCTTTAAACTCTAATTATGCTAACTCTTCCCCAGATATGTCAGGAGTAATAGTTTCTTCAAGAAATTGATCCCTCCCTGAGTTGTTGATGTCCAGTGTTCCAAGTCTAGGAACTTAGGAAAAACCTCTGGTGAAATAATCTCTTGGCCCTGAAAGCTCAAACCAAGGAGCCAGACGTACCTTGAAAGTGCAACGTTGTGTTTTCAAACACTCTTTTGAGTGGCCTGGGATTTTATGCTCATTAATCTGCTCCATTTTGATGGTCTTGAGTCCCCTTTGGACTGACTGATCATCTCCATAAATCTATGGAAGCACAAGAAATGAGCCAAATTCAGAAGCCTTACAACCCATTTAAAAATACACATCTGAGTGCAGCCTCATGGTTTTTGTGCATCTAAACCTGTCCTGATTTATGCTGGCACCAGAGAACCACCCTTGGTTTGCTGATGTAAAGATGTAACCAGAAACACAGATGTTGGAACCTGAATTTTCTAACTGGTGGTGGTTCTTAAATGGGTAATAAACAAAGTATGAATCTCTTTGGTCACAATTCAGAGCTGCCCTAGGAATGTAACCAAAAATACAGCTGGGGTACATACACGTGTGAAATAAAAACAGGGTGCTCACAAGGGAAATTATCTGCTGCTGACACTGATTTTTGGCAAAACACAAGATCAAGCTTACTCCTCAAAGGCAGCTGAAAACAATTTTATTTTGTACAAAGGCTGTACAAGAGCTTTACAGAAAGCAAACTGAGGCCCAGGAGAAATATGCCTTGCTCCTTTTTGCCTCTGGTCCTAATTGTATTTTAACTGCTGGTGAGATACTGTTAAAATAATGAAAAAGAAGAAAAGCAACCATTAAAGGTTTTGAGCCATGTGCCCATGAGATAAAGATAATCCTGAGACTCACAGAAGTATTAAAATGACAACTATAAAGTAAAACCAGTGCTGAGTGTCATTTTAGAAATAAGCAATCAGACAGGAGGTTAATACAACACAAACCTCCAGCACTCCCATCCTGCCACTGTGCCTCCCTGCAGTGGATCAGTTCAATCAGCTTAAAAGAGTTTTAATGGCAAGGCACAGATTCCCTTTCAGAAACAAGGAGGTGAGATCCCTACTTTTAGTTTGGGGAAATGTGATTAAAATCTACAGGATTTCTGCAAAGCTGAGACCTCTGTCTGCTTTTCACCTGAACTGATCTTTGGTCGTTATTGTTCACAGCCTCTGGCCTCTCCTCTTCTCCATCCACCCCAACACAAGTGACCAAGCAGCCCACGTTTCCTCTGGAATCCTACAAGCATGAGCCTGAGAGACTCGAAGCACGGATTCACTGCTCCTCGCCTCCAGACACAGGGCAGAGGTTTTCTCTGCCTCCCTCTCAAAGCGCAGCCAAGCCTCCCATCATGACACCAGCTCCCTGTGCTACCTCAAAACCAGTAAGTAAAGCTTGGGACACGTTTTCCACTGGGAAATGTACAGGGTTGTGTGTAGGCTGTGCCTTGGGTTACAGCTGATGGGCTGCAGTGTGTGTGTCCATGCTGGGAGACAGAAGGAGAACAAAGCCCTTTACTTCAGTTTACTTCAGAGTTTGGCTGGGAGGGCAATGGGAATCCAGAGGTGGTGGCTTCCCTCTGATTTATCCAAATAATCACTAATCTTTGCACTACCTCCAAAGTGAGTTTTGCAATGGCTTCAGATCCCAGGATACACTGTTGAGATGACACCCTAGAGATAGATAAAATTTTATTTAGGATTTTCTTTTATCTCCCTTAAGAGGAGCTGATGAGAGAGTTAGCAGCCAAAGAGAGCTTTATAAAAAAGAAAATCACAGTCTGAGCTGCAGGGGTTCCGAGTTCCTGCTGCTTCTGGAGTCTGAGATGACTGGGACAGCTGGTGACTAATAGCACAAGTTGCTATCACACCTCCTGCCCCAGCTCAGAGAGCAGAAAAAGAAGGGCAGCTCTACCACGGCATTTATCAAACCTCCCACATAGCAAAGGTGTCTTCATAAGAGTGGTTTCTTCAGTTCCTGGGAATACATGAATTCCAGCCTCTGCTATTCTCCAGTACTGCATGGCTCTGGGCCTCTTCCCCTCTCCCCTGGCCAGCCTGAGCCTCAAAGGCATCACTCTCCTTTTCTTCTCTGCCTTTTTGCCCCCTTTTCCTTTTGTGTTTATTCCTTCACATTACCTGTATCTTTCCATTCCTCTGACTCATGGAACCAGCAGATCGTGATCTGTCATCAGAGTAAACTACCCTGCATTTGTCTTGCCCAGCTTCTCTTCCTTTTTTCCTCTTCCAAAATATGAAATCTTCAACATTTTTCATATCTAGAAATCTAGAACTGTAAAGGGCATACAGGTTCATTAGGTCAGTTGCTCTGCTGAACAGTTACGAGTTCTGTTTCATTCCAGCTCTCAGTAATTTATTTAAAAGCAGGAAGTTTCCTCCCACTCACCCCTGGGAAAGCTGTTCCAGGATCTGAACACAGTAACACAGCAATCCCAAAGCCTTTTTGGGTGAGGTACCTCCAGCAGCAGTAGCTGTTGTGATGCTGAAAGCATTTGGGTGCTGGATCAGAGTTCATCTGTTACTTTCAAGTCATTCACACACATCCCATAAAACACCCGCCCTATTTTGGGGGCCTCTTCTGTAAAGATTAGGAAGTCTCTGATTTTTAATATAATTTTTTCATGGACAAGTTATAACTATTTGCTCTCTAATGGCCGTTTTCATTCATTGTTTGCTACATCCTGTTGTACCAGGAGCCAACCTTTGTATTTTTAGATCAAGCAAGCCAAACTCTCCCTACAAATTGCAGACTTTGTGTTCTTCTGCTATGCAAAAGTAAATCATTAAAATATTAAATAAAATAAGTCCTACATTTATAGTTAGGGATCTCCAGCAGTAATTTTTCTGTGGCCAGCTCACTGCCTTTCCATGTCAGTATATTCTTGGGATACAGAAATTACTAAACCCAAAGGTTTGTAGGATAAAAAAAAATATTTTGGGTAGGTTTTAGTCAATCAGTCATATTATTTGCATATGAATATGTTCATCTGTGTTATGCAGCTACAGAAGAGTCTTTTGTACCTGTTAGAATAGAAGTGGGGAAACAGCATAATCTTAGCACATTCCACTGACTGAAAGACTGAAGAGTTTGTTTTGTTTTTGATTATTTGCTGATTCAGACGACATGAAGTTGAGTAGAAGATGCCAGAATAAAGAAACAGAATTCTCAGCAGGTTTTTATGAACAGTTGTGGTTGTATATATGTACAAGCGAGAGTGTGGGGGGTCATTCAGAACGCTGCACTCAATTCTCTGCTGTTCAGAAAATACAGAAACATGTGGGATGTGCTGCACCTGATTGTCTGGTACCCTCTGTACTCATTTGTGTCTGAGAGCAGGGAGTGTGCAGGGCTTCCAGTGAATCATTAGGGTTTTAGTTTACTTGGCAATAAATGTCAGCAGCCAGATCAGTGAGGAACAAAGCTCTGGATGTTTAATTTTCAGCAGAGACTGGAAAGGGAGATTAGATTTGCTGTTCTCTTCTAGAAGGAGAAACTGTTAGAGAGTAAGGCTGAGTTCCTGCAGAAGGACATGAATCTGAAGCTGGTGACTGTTCTCTCAGCACTGTCGTGTATTTTCATCCCTGCAAATTATTGACCCAACATTCCTTTGCAAACACAACAGCAGTAGACAAACATTCTTGGCTTGAGTACTGTATTTCAAACATTTCATTTCTTCTGAGCTGTGTGTTAATAGATACATCATTTCAGAACCACCATAAACAAATCTGTAAGAGGCAAACTCAATTTCTCCTTTATTTACATCACTATTTGCTGGCAGAACAATTTCAGTTATTTTAAAAACACACTATAAATGTTATGATAAATGGTTTCATAGTGGCCATGCTGTTGGGTGATCAGTTGAATGATATGAAAGCTTCTATATTGAAATTTGAAATGAGAAGTTGGCTCTTACCTACTCTAGGGCTCTGTCAACTTAAATCTCATTTACTTATTACATTGCTTAACTGGTAATGATAATGTGTGAGACCCCAGAACTATTATAAATAATTCATCATTGCTATATGTATTGCAGTAGGAAAGAGGAACCCTTGGACCCAGACCTAGAAATATTATTTAAAAAAACCAACAATCAAACCAGAAGAAGAGATAATTATAGAAAGATATATAGTATCAGGACATGGAATTAATCTTAGCCCATTTTTATAATTAATGGCATTTGAAGCTGGTTCTGAAATCGTTTATTGCCTGTCTGAGAGTCAGGTGCAGAATGGTTAAATCTGTTCAGTAAGAGAGAAGACATAGAGGGAAGAATAAAAAGACTTATTTCCCAGCAGACGTAACAAAAACCTTTCATGTTTTAGTAGCACTTCCTACAGTGGGTATTTTCTTGTGATTTTTAAGCCTTCAATTCCAGGGAGGAGACTAAATAGTGGGAGATAGCTCCTGAGAGAGGGAGATCCTCCTTCAGCAAGTATCAACTGAACACAGTGCACAAAGCTAAGCAATTAACCTCCTGCTAAATGGGTGCCTGTGGTAATCACCGAGGTCTGGATTTATCCCACCTAACTTTAGAAATCTTGCTGAGCTGCTTAAGCTGGCAGTACAGTAGCTGCAGTTGTCTCTGCATCCCTCAGAGAGGCACTTGCAGGGGATGAAGCAGATCCCCAGGGGGCTGAGGAGCCTCTGGGGCTGGCTGGGAAGGGAGGGATTGACTCTGGGCGCTGCATTTCTGATCCAGGCACTCCTCAGATGCCCAAAGCTGGGAGTGCTGGGGCTGTCACACACCACTGCAGCAGCTCTGCCAGGCTCTCCCCTGCATGTGGAGGTGTTCCTAGTGGCTGAGTTAGAAGGTTATAATGAGGAATTCAGCTGATAAGAGATCAAAGCTGTGCCTAAAGGTTACTGTGCGCTGCATTAAACAGCAAAGGAGCGATTCGATTTCTCACAATGCAATTCACGACTCTGTACTTTGGCCTTGTGTTGTTTGGATGGTGTAACCTTCGGGCAGTAAGTGGTAAATGATAACTCTTCTCCAGTGTGACATTACAAACCATGAAAGGAATGCAGAGAGGTTGCAAATTCAGTTAGGAACCTGTTTGCCCTGTTTCCCTATTTTGAAGTGGAATGTGGTACGTTGGGCATTGTGTGGTTGTATCCTTTTCTTTCATCCTTTCTTCTTCCCCTGAGTAAGACACTGTGAAAATAGTACTGCTCCCTCCAAGCACAAGCATTTCTGTGGTACCTAATCTCCTGGTTTCCCCTTTCCCAGCATGAGAGCAGCCCAGGCCAGAAGGTGCTGGCTCCAGACTGGAGAACTCTTGTGGCAGAGAACAAGGTTCGGGCTTCCTCTGCTCACAAAAAGGGACAAAAGCAGAACGTGCCTATAAATGATCCTTTCCATATGATTGTGCAGTGAGCCACTGTCCTCCAAGTAACTTCCAAGCTGAGTAATTTCCCAGAACGTTCTTAACAAGCGGAAAAGTCAGCCAGGAGGTAGTCAGAGTTACTCTTAGCTTCTGTGAGGGAGCCCTGTTCAAACTGCAGACACAGCTCACAGAAGGGAGTCTGGTCTGTGTTCATTTTGTACATCCTCACTGCTCCAGCATATGGGAGAGGAGAGATGTCATGTACAGCTGGGGCTCTCCTCCGGTCCTGGCTAAAAGGGAGAAACCAGATTGTTCTTGCAGCTACTCACTTGTTAAAACAGTAGCGCTTCCCTGTAAAGCTATTCATGCTGCTTCTTAGCCAAAATGTAGTAAACTCCAAAGCAGGGCTGTTAACTTGTTCAGCGTGAGAGAGAGGCTGTTACATCACACCCTGTGCTGGCAAGGAGCCTGGGAACCAGGATGTGTGCAGCAGGTCCTTTGGTTTGGCTCTCTCCAAAAAGCCATACCACCTATCAGAGCTCCATAATCTGCTGGGTGAGTAAAGAGATGGAAATCTGATGGAGAGAACAGAAAAGTGTTCTTTGATTCTGAAGCTGTCTTTTTTTAATTTTATTTTTTATTTTTTTTAATAAAAAACGCTACAGGCCAGGTTAAAAAGGACTCCAATTTTCCAGTGTACCAGAACTCCTTCTTTCAGTATTCGTGTGGTTTAAGGCAGTGTATGAGAGTGCCAAGACATTACTGTGATTCAGCTGTGATTCACACCATGGTAAACTGATCACCAAAATAGGAGCCCCAAAGGTTGTCATTTACCAGTGACAAGGCTCTGGCAGTGCTGGAGTGTCCAGGCTCCTTTTAAGTACCTTGATAGCAGCACTCCTGGGAGTGTGTTCCTTAAAACATCCCAGGGGTTGTAACAAGCCCTCTTTGTTTAATCCTTTCTTCCCTATGGGAGCTGTTGCTACCCATGTGAAACTGTGTTTAAATTTAAAATATTTCTCCAAGAGTGGGCACATGAGTAATTAGTTGCAAACCCAATAAAGGAATCAATCTGTGATGAGCCCTACAACAATTACGAAAATACTGCTGGGAAAATGTTTGGAGCCCACCCGGTTTGATTTCAGTTTCCTTTGATAAAGCATGATGGTGGCAACACTAAATCAAATATACATTCACAGGAGAATTATTTAATATGGCTGCAAAGTCCATCGTGAGATTTAGGGGGACATAAAGCATAAATGAACCTGAACTTTACAGAAACAGAAAGCTTCAGCTATATCACGCTACTTTTTAATCACAGCTCCCATGTTATTAATATTCTGTTTCCTCACTTCACTTTCTCCCTATTAGCATATCTTTTGTACCCCATTTGTTGTTTTTTTCTCCCATTTCAGTATTTAGAATACGGAAAAAAGCATCTTGCTATCCCTTTCATACTGGTTGATTTGTTGGGTATTTTAAAAAGCTACTTACTTGTTTTAAAAGAAAAAATGTCCAACCACAAGCTCCTGAAACACTGATATCCTCATATATTTGTATTCTGGTTGCAGTGTCGAGATTCATGCAATCAATCTTACAATGCAGAGATAATTTATTGCATAAAGATTTTTATTTTTTTTTTCTGCCCTAAGGCAATGTGTGTCTGCGTCAACTTGTGGCTTTTTCTGCAGCTACAGAAATAATTTCATCAACTATCTATGGGTTCACTCAGTGGAGAATTTATTTTAATGACATAAAGTCCTACAATTCCTGTTCCTCCTAGTCCTAGATCAAAAGGAGGAAGGCGAGGTGGAAAGGATGAATAGCCAGAATGCTGAGTCCAATCAATTCCCAGCTGCATTGACAGCTCTCATAAGGCTATAAGTAGCTAAGGCAATTAAAACTAGAGCATCTCTGGGGCTTTTTTAAGATACTCATTGGTACCCAAATCATGACCCCAGCACCCTGAAGACAGAGTTAGTAGCTTAAACCTAAATTACTTTTATCACCCTAAATCCTGCACTATGCATGGTATAAAAAGGCTAAACCTAAGGATCTGGCCTCGTGTGTCTATATAAATAGATATCTTTTGGTTAAGTACCATGATGTAAGAGGGTGCTGGAGGGACAGCCTCATTTTACCCATTAAACTGATTTCTCATGGCACGGTTTATTTTGAATTTTAGACTTGTTAATTTAATAAGATCCTGTTATTCTCCTTATAAGATCAGAACTTCTGGTAGGAGTAACCTCCATCTGTGATTAGAAGCCAGATGCCTACTCTGTGATTTAATATAAAGCTGCAGTTTCATGCAGGGTCACTGACAGTTTCTGACCAGCTCTATCTGGACAATTTTGGAACACTAAAATTATTCACCATCAGGGCTGTTTATTCACAAAGCAGTAGGGATTACAGACCAAAAGTTTTTCCATGAGAATGGAGGAGAGCTAAACAGATTTGACCCTGTTTGGTTGTAGCTTTCTTGTTTTGGGATTGGACTAGAGGGAAAGTGACATAAGAATAAGGGAAAAGTGCTTATGGAAATGAGCCTTTAGAATTCCTAGCCATCTTCATCTCTCTTAACCCAGTTTTGTCTATATATTATTTTTAGATGCACTGTCTTTAATGGCCAACAGAGCTTTAAATAATGTAAAAGGCTGGTTGATACCAGGTGAAAATTTTCTGCATAAAGCAGTCATATTCCTTTCTCATTTCCTCACAACATTCTCAATCCCTTTCTCTGACAGGATGAAATAAATGGTGAAGTTGGAAGAAATAAAGGGGACGTCCCAAAAAGGACTCAGTCCTGTTTGGCTTCTTTCTCACAGCTTTCACATTTTATAGTGGCTGCTTGTGCAAGAGGAGAGCAATACAGCTCTTTAAAAATGCAGCTGGTTGTTGTGGGTTTGGGTTCGAGTTGTTTTTTTTTTTTCCTTTAAAGATTACAATCAAGCAAGTTTGGCCATTTGAAAGTCAGCTGCATGGGCTGCTGAGTCAGAGGAGGACTAGATACCATCTTGGCAGCAGCCTGGAAAAATGTTTCCATTGTGCTGGTGAAATGAATGCAAAATATTTATTCTTTGAGCTTGTTCACAACAGCAGCTCAGTTCTCAGCTGGAACCGAGGGTGGGGCCATGTGGAAGACATTTGTAGGAAGACAATAATGATTTGTACAGGGCCCAAGGTGTGCATAATCTTATTTTATGGCTAACAATGGATAAGGCTCCAACCGTATGGGGCTCATAAGCTGAAGTGTAAACCAGTGAAGCAATCGAGAATAAAAGAGAAAAAGTAATGGAGGCAGGTTAGCAAAAGACAGGGAGGGAGCAGAACTCTATCACAGGAGGGGAGGGATTACTTTAGTCTTTTTTGCATATTTAGGGTTACAGGAAAGTGCCAGTGTTCAGGTTAATACCTTGGACTTTTGAAATTTTGGTCTATCATACTTTTTAACTTACAACTGCACAAATCAGGTCATCTGTGGTATTTAGAGAATCTTCTTCCTTGTACCTCTGTACGGAAAGTTACTAATTGCTATTTTGTGGTATATGAGCACATATGATTCAAGCAGAAAAATAAACATGCTTTTTGCCCTGGGGACCTTATTGTCCAAGAGCCTGATCTAGCAAAACAGGCCAGGCAAATTCTAAAACCGTAAGAAAGCCTTGGCTTAAGTGCTCCTAAACACGACTTCCAGTGCAGGCTTGCAGAAGAGATTCTAAATGTAGCCATAACAGAGGCAGCAATGACAGAAGGCACTGAGGAAAGGTAAGCTGAAGGTTACAGCGCTGGGTTGGGTTGGGGTTGCTGTGTATTTATGTTGCTGAGTCTCAGGTGCTGTTTTGTCCTGGCTGATGTCAGTGTGGTGATGGCCTTGATCCAGGAAAACCCTTAAATGTGTGGCTGGATTTAAGCACAGTGGTAGCTCTGTTGGAGCCAACAGTACTGGAGCATTTAAAGTGCGTGTCAAGTCACTTTTGCTGGATCAGGGTCTTTGTGCAATTTTTTTAATGGTCTATTAAAATATTTTAAATTACGACAGCAGGCACTGAATGTGAGAAAGGAAGCTAAGGGACAGAGGCTGAAAAAAAGAGGGGAGAGGAGAGGAGAGGAGAGGAGAGGAGAGGACATCTCACAGCACCACAGGCAGCATGCAGAAAACTGGAACTACCTGCCCCCGTGATTTTAATCTCTTCCAAGGCAGTTGTGGAAATTTGNAGGAGAGGAGAGGAGAGGAGAGGAGAGGAGAGGAGAGGAGCATAGTGGAAAATTGCTGCTGAGTGAGTAGCAGGGAGGGCAGCAGCTCGAAGATTGCTATCTGCCTGCTGTTATGTCTGGCATTTCTTTGGGTGTCAGGATTGCATTTACTTGGAAATATTCATGTGTGTCCTACCTTGGGATTGAGCTACTGATGGAGACATGGATTACGAGAAAAGATCCCTGACCCCTTTCCCACCCCTTTCCCTTGAGCCTGACAGAAATTAGTGCACAAAAGTAAATCCCAACAGACTCCCTGCACAGAGGAACAGGACTCTCCTAGGAAGCAATGTGAGAAATACAGAATCACAGAATCATTCAGGCTGGAAAAGACTTCTAAGACCATTGAGTCCAACCTTCCACTGGTCACTGAGTGCCACATCCAGTCCTTTCTTTAACACCTCCAGGGATGGCGACTCTGCCACCCCCTTGGGCCTCCATTCTAATCTTTAACAACCCTTACCATGAAGGAATTCTTCCTGATGTCTGAACTGAATCTCCCCTCATGCACCCTGAGGCTGTGGCCTCTTGTCCTGCCCCTGTTGGCTGGGAGCAGAGCCCGAGGCCCTCCTGGCTGCACCCTCCTGTCAGGGAGCTGCAGAGAATGCTGAGCTCCCCTGGAGCCTCCTTGGCTCCACCAGGCTGAACCCCCTCACCTGCTGCTGATAGAACTCACTCTCTAGACCTTCCTCCAGCTCTGCCCTTCTCTGGACACACTCCAGCCCCTCAGTGTCTTTCTGGACAGAATCAGAACTGGACACAGCACATGAGGTGTGACCTCACCTGTGCTGACTCCAGGGGTGAATTATTTCCCTGGTACTGCTGGCCACACAATTCTTGATACAAAATATTTGCCACAGAAAGTGCACAATTTTCTTTCCTGAATCATGCCTGAGGGCATGGCTATGGTACAATATAAACTGGTCACTAAGTAGTTTCTTCTATCATGAAAGATTTTATGGGTTCAGAGGTTACACCATGAAGATATAGATGCATTCTTCAACTTTCTTTTTCTCATGCCCTCAAGGATTTGGCTGTTGCTATTTCAGGGAAAAAAAATCTTGGAATTCAATGAATGTTTCAGTTGCAGAGTCATTAAGGAAAGCAAGAGTTTAAAGAGGAGAAAAATAATGCCAGTAGCTGATCAGAGAGACCTGGCTGCAACCATCTGTCCCATCAGAGATCACTTATGCAACCCTAAGTCACTTGGTTTCTCAGTGCCTCAGTTTCCCATTTATAAAAAAATGGGGCTGTACTGCTCTAAGTCAGAAATGTTATAGTGATAAATACATAAAAAATTCTATATAACTCAGATGTTTTTTGAACAGGAGCTGCAATTCATTTAAGATAAGCTAAGCACAGATAGAATCTGTTGTGTTTAAAGTCTGTAGGAAGGAGCAGGCTCTTACACTGCAGGCTGTAACCATGGCCAGGAAGCCCTCATGTTTTCAGAGTGCATCAAGATTTGCACAAAAGATCACTGTAAAATCGGCTGCTCTTCTGAGCCCCAAAGAGGCATGTCAAGAAATAATTTCAGCTCTTTGCAGACATTTGACTACAGACTCAATCTGCATCTAAGGTTATGTGCTGTGAACCCAGCATTTGCCATACCCACACTGAAAGCACCCACTGCCCATGAATGGAGCTTTGTATCTCTACCAGCTCTGCAGGAACACGAGCGTGGTGGCTGGCTTGCTGGAGGTGTATCCCTGGTCCTTAGTGTGTGACTAATTTCAATTTTTTTTTTTCAATTCTGCTTCCTGGAACACAGGGGAAAGCCTTACCACTATTTGCATATCCCTTTATAATTTTGTTTGTAACCATGAAACATTGAGCTCCTGTGCTTGGTATGCTCCCTGCTCAGCACAGCACTTGCTTCAGTCCTGCCAGAGGGTGCCAAACCACAGCACTGAGCATGATCTAGTTTCACTGGTACCTGGAACAAGGGAAGGATGTAGTTCAGAGGCTGTGAAAAGAGAAAGCGTGCATGGCAGAAGGAAGATTTTCAACACCCAACCATTGTATGTTGCTGTCATTGCAGATTTCTTTTGTGCGTAACAATAAAAAATAAAAAAAAAGAAGCAGCACACACAAACAAAGCCTGGAGTGATCAGCAGTAGATGTGGAATAAATTCAGGAACAGGGTTAGGTTCCTCAAGCTGTGCACACTCAGTGCCATCTGAAAACCAGCTTTTAGTCAAAAATTAATTTACTTGGAGATTACAGGTCAACCGTAGTGTCTGTGTTGAAGGAAGTTTATTAATAGATAGGTTTGTTTGTGCATAATGACAGCTCCTGTGAGACAACAGGCCTCACAAGCCTTAGTGGGGCCCCTGATAGCCCTCGTGCCTCAAGTCTGTCCGCTGTGGGGTGGGCTTGAAATCTTACACAAACACACAAGCCCCGAGTGCTACAGGGAAGTCCTCCCCGGTGTTCAAAGTCCTGCTAGAACTGCACTGAAAAAATGCATCGTTATCTTTGCCTGCCTCTCTGAGAGAGCTTCCAAAAGCTCCTTCTGGAGCCTTCCTGGGATCCTCAGCGTGATGAGCACTGCAGAAAGTGGCCACCTGTAGTAGCCACTCGTGTTCTGGTTAGCTGCAGTTACCTGCACCTTTGGGCACAGCAGCTCATGCCACAGAAGGAGTTGTTTGTTCAGTCAGGTCTGTGCAAACTTCTTGAAGTTTTATTGGGGTTGTGGCTGACTCAGCTCTGAGCTGAAGGTTGTCTGTATTTCTCAGAAAACTGCCTTTGTGACTCTGCCCTACATCTGACGTCCAGGATCGGCAGATCTGATTTCAGCCTTTCAGAACTGCTGATGGTCGTGAAAATGACAGGCTGGGAGAGCTGGGGCTGCTCAGGATGGAGAGCAGAGAGCATCAGGGAGACCTTAGAGCACCTTCAAGTGCCTTAAGGGGCTACAAGGAAGCCGGGGAGAGACTCTTCAGGATGGCAGATAGTGATTGGAAATGGTCTTGAGCTGAAGGAGGGAAGGTTTAGAATAGATTTTAGGAAGAAAGTTTTATTGTAAGGGAGGTGAGGCACTGGGCTTGAAGCTGTGGACTCCCTCCCCATCTCTGAAGGTGTTCAAGGCCAAGCTGGATGGGGCTCTGAGCCAACCTGGCCTAGTGGAAGGTGTCCCTGACCAAGGCAGGGGGTTGGAACAAAATGATCTTTAAGGTCTCTTCCAACCCAAACCATTCTGTGATTCCAAAATTACATTTTGATGATAGACTACAATTAGGTAACTAGAAATTTGTGATGTTTACTTGAGCCCCAAGTAATTTCAATATCAACTAATTTCAGGCTTTTTTAGGGGGAACATGTTTCATTTTAAGTTTTAAAAATATCACTGAAAGCTGCTGTAATAAGTGTTCACAGAGTGAAGTCACTACTCATGACTGAGCTTTGAAATATAACACTAAGCTGAAGAAAGCAAAAGGGTAGATAGTAAATGTGTTTATTTAAATCAGATTTGGCTCTGAGTATTTTTTTTTTTCATTTGTTATTCTCAGTGGCCTCGGTTCTGCAGATTACTCATCAGTACTCTGGCCTCAATCCAGCTAAAGTACTTAAGTAAGTGCATAACTTTAACTAACATGAATAATCCTGTTCAATGCCAGCAAATGAAGACACACATCGATGTGGCCTCACTTTCTTCTTTCCCATTCACTTTAAATTAGTGAATGCTTACCTGTGTTTTTACCTTTAGTAGTATCTCAATCTGTTCTGTTTGCTTTTCTTTTTTTAATGTACATTTTTCACAAGAAAATATCTACTGCAATCGTGCTCAGTACCTGATTGCTGCAGCTCTCTCCAGCAATAATTCTTCCTTGCTCTTAACTGAGCCCCTGAGTGTGATGAGAGGTTGGTCCTATTTCAAAGAACCTAAGGAGCCCTCAAGCATATGTGTAAAAAACAGCTGAAGTACATCTTTCTGATCATATACAATAACAAATATTTAAGATGAGAACACTTTAAAACTCCGGAAGGGATTAAAACTAAGTGGCATCCTGGTGTTTGCAGTCAGGTAGAACACTTGTAACATCTGTATTCATAACAAAGACTAGTTCCTCTCAAGTACCCGACTTCTTTGAAAGTTGTGTTCAAAAGGACAGAATTTAAATTGTCGGGCTGTTTGATTAATAACGTGTCACACTGATAATTTTGATTTGGACTCCACCTATACTCAACATGAGTAATCTGAGGAAGGAATGTTGGCCACAAGGGCTTGTCTAGAGAATGCCTCTGATATTCTTGACTCTAAACTCCACCTTATCTGAGTAGCAGACTGATACAGGATCAGACACAGCTACAGATTTGAGGTTATGTAAATAAATCCTGCCTCTTTTCAGGAGGAGAGGAGATGAGCCTCCTTGATTTCTCCTCTAGGAGTTTAGCTTGGGATCTAGTCTATTCCTTCATATTTTACTTTCTTTGAAGTTCATTTTTCAGAAGTGCTTAACTCCTCTCTCACTGGGACCATTTTTCTTTGCCTTAAACTGAGGTGCTGGAGGA
This sequence comes from Regulus satrapa, assembly GCA_013396955.1. Lineage (NCBI taxonomy): Eukaryota > Metazoa > Chordata > Aves > Passeriformes > Regulidae > Regulus > Regulus satrapa. The sequence goes on along the minus strand of VWZN01021534.1, from coordinate 58,978 downwards.
CACTGCGTGTAAAACAGGTTCTTTGTTTCTGGTGCTAGATCAAAGGAAGTTCTGTAAATCTATTCTGTTTCTCAATTAAGGCAGGGAACAAAACTCACTGGGATTAAACTTCCAGTGAGTTCATTTCCATACAGAAATATTTAGGAAGGGCTCACCACTAAAAATGTGAAATCTCTCTGCACGATTGTTTCATGTATCTCCAGGGTAAGCAGACTGCAATACTCACTATTGCAGTGAGGATTTAGTAGAAAGGAAGATTGTCCATTTCATCATCTTTTCTAGTGCAGCATGCACTCGATTTTTTTTTTTTTAAGGATTTAGCTAAAATTTATTCTTGTTACATTTATATTATCCATTTGACCTACTAAAGATCCCCAACTGCTTATCACTAATAATTAACTCTGTAAAGTAATTAATATCCTAGCTGTTATGTGGGAGGATCCCTGTAGCAGGAGGCTGGTTACTAGCTATACAGTGTAAAAGCAACATCCAGTTGTTCTCTGTTTCATGCCAAAAGGACCACTTGGCAAGTCATATTCTCATGGGATGAAGGAAAAAAATCCTTTCAGGGTAGAGTTCTTATCTAGTGCCACTCTTATCCAGACAGAGGCAAACCCTGTCTGAGCTGTTTTGAAATGAAATCATTGGAGTTTCTTCAGCCTCACTGTACATACTAGAAATACATTTAGAATAGGCACTCCCTCACTTTCATACCTGCTGCGGGACAGCTGTGGCCCTGATTCATTGAGGGGCTCTCAGATTAGGGACAGAGCACCCAGCTGAGTCCAGTAAGGATCCAGTGGGGAACATTGTCAGTGCCAGGCTTGTTTATGGGGCTTGGTTACCCTGTTCTAAACAAATTTTTTATTAAATTCATTTACACATGCTATATACATACATACATACATACATACATACATATATACATACATGTGATGTGATTATACATTTTATAATTCAGAAGCCTTTTAAAACTAAAGCAATTTTTATTGTATTCCTTCTGGATATGGTAAATAAAAACTCGAATTCAGTATTTTGTTTGAGGCATCCCCTCCTTCACTGGTTTGTTTGGTGCTTGGAGCAGAATTTCCTTAGAATAAATGGTAGAAACTACAGTTCCTGCTCAGCTGCTCTGGTCACCTTGAGGTTTTTGAGGTGAGGACTCTGTCAGACCAGAACCATCTCCTCAAACACCCGACAGACTCGGGGACTGCCACCCTGCCAGCCTTTGCACCACACAGGTGGCATTTTCAAATACAGAAGGGATCCAAGCTGGGATCCTGACCTCAGCCTCACTGATTCAAGTGTTCTCAGCTGTCATAAACTGATATCAGTTACCACACTCTAGCAAAAAGCAAGTAGGAGTTTAATTTACAGTTTAAATAGCAGATGAAACCTTTTTTTTTTTACCCCTGATAACTTGTCCTTTTCCACTTCACAAACCTAGGCTAAATTAAACTAAAAATAAGCAGAAAGTGTTCTAAATTAATTCTGCACAGATCGGAGAGAATAAACGTATTTATGACATACATTTGGGAAAAACTGTAAGTTGTTCTTTGACAGCTCATCAGGAGAAGAGTTGTTAACTACTTCAGCTGTGTAGAACTGTAATTGTAGTACAGAGCAGTAGCAAATGGTGGGAAAATTACCATTCCTAGTTTATTCTTGCATTCAAAATGGCTTTGCCTTGATTTGCATTTAGATGGGAATTCCTTCTCTTGCTCTTCAATCCATTAGGTTTTATAAGGTAAGTAGCTGCTGAGTTGTGAGGTTTTTTTTGTTTCTTTTTTTTTGGTTTTTTTTTTGTTTGTTTTGTTTTTGTTTTTCCTGAAGTGCTGGGAAGGGCATTGGGTTTTCCTGCTGAGCTGTGCAGGTGGCACCCCAGCATATCCATATTAAGCCATCAGGAAAGAGAAAGGCAGCCTTGAATTTACCTGGAAATGCCTATTTCTTAATAAAGCACAGGTAACATTTTGGTTGCAATGCCTGAATACGTCTGCCTCACATGGACTTGTGATTTGCAGCAGGATTTCTTTTTTTAGGTTGTTCTTTCTATTCCTACCCATTCACTAAAGATTAATATGTCATGTTGATTATTATTCAGACAATATTTGTCTTAGAATATTTCTATTTCAGAATTAAGACTACTTGTTTGAAGGGAGGGGGCAAAGAAAATTCACATTTGTATAGATGGTTAGTAAGCTGGGTTTTGTACATAACATACATATAAACAGTTCTCATTGAATTACCATACTAAGACTATATATATTTTTCTAAAGATTGGAAAAAAATAGCAACTAAAAAAGCAAAGTCTGGAAGGGACATTAAAAATTCATTTCTCCCCATCAACACTATCAACTATAGGGAAATAATAAAGAATAAATGGGGTTTTGTAATCCTTTGCTAAAAACCTCCTGTGATGGAGATTTTAGAGATTTTTTTCAGCAAAATGTGCTGGTGCTTCAATTCTGTTACATTCAGAAAGTTCTCTCCTAAGAATTCTTTACTAAAAGCTAAGTAGAAACTTCTCATCCCATAACCAGTGGACCCAAAAGATAGCTAATCACTTTTTTTCCCTGCAAAAACACAGCATGTTTGGAAACTGCTGAGGTATTTTCCTTCAGTCNGATTTTAGAGATTTTTTTCAGCAAAATGTGCTGGTGCTTCAATTCTGTTACATTCAGAAAGTTCTCTCCTAAGAATTCTTTACTAAAAGCTAAGTAGAAAACTTCTCATCCCATAACCAGTGGACCAAAAGATAGCTAATCACTTTTTTTCCCTGCAAAAACACAGCATGTTTGGAAACTGCTGAGGTATTTTCCTTCAGTCTACTTTTTATGGTGTTGTGTTTCTTTAGGGATTTTTGGGGGTGTTTGGGTTTGCTTGTTTGGGGTTTTGGGGCTCTTTTTGTTTTGGTTTGGGGGTTTTTTTGGGGGGGAAGGTTATTGTTTTGTGTGGGTTTTTTTTGTTTTTTCCCCTTTGTAGATGAAGAAACTGGGAAGTTTTCAAGTTCTTCTTTACAGGTCTTGTTTTCTGAATGCATAGACCATTGCTGTTCCTTCTTTTTTTTAGGTTCTTTTAGTTCATTCTTGAGTTTAATCCCTAAAACTGAATGCAATATCCCAGCTGGCATCTAACCAGGGAATGTGTAGCACAGATGCTCCATGTCTTACCTATAACACATTTGTAAATAGTGTGATTTTTTTTTTTAATTTCCAAGAAACTGACATTGTAGCCTCAAATTTAGTTTCACTCCTAGGTCTTTTCCTTGCATGACTGCTGGAAGTCAATCCTTTCCCATTTTATTTTTGCATTTGATTGTTGTATAACACATTCTACTTACCCATATCAAAGTGCATCCTGTTTTTCAAAGCACTGCAGCAATTCTCAAGATTATTTTAAGTTCTAGGGCTGTCCTTAAAACAGCAACTCCTTTTACCATTGAGTCACTTTGAGTCATTTGAAATTGTGGTCAGGTTATCCATTATTTCTTCATCGAGTCATCAGTGGAAACACTGAATGATATTAGACAGAACACAGACCTCTCTGGAACCCTCTCTCAAACCCTTCCAGTGAGATAAAGAAATCTTGGTACCTTCCTTGGGAATGTTGTGGTGATGTTTCAAAGCCAATGGTTTGCTCTAAAATGTCTCTTACACAGCTTGGAATCAAATTGACACCAAAGAGTGTAAGGCAGGATGGCAGAGAGCTATATAAAAAATTATCTTCTGCTGATGTTAGCTGTTGTTCACATCCCTGAACCCATCCCTATGACTTAAATACTCAGCCTGTTCTTATGGAAAGGATGGGATTCCTTCAGTAGGACACAGAACTGAAAGGACTCCTAGATTATCAGAAAAAAAAAGAAACATAGAATATCAGATAAGCTTTAATGTATTTGTTGTAAGTGCAATTATAATTTACAGGACTGATTTTACTTACACAGAGTATTAGTCATTCCTCACTCCCTTTGCCATTTGAAGCAAAAAAAACTAGCCAGAGACAAAGTAAGCAGTTACCTAGTTAAATTTACATTCCAGCCTTCCCAGAAATCCTAAAATCTCTTTTGTTTACATCAGCCTTTTGTGACTTTTGCTGTTGTATCCACCATGAATTGTTTTACTTCGTGTCTACAAAGATTGATGCCACTGCTGTGTTAAGGTTGTGTTGTAGGTCCATGTTTTTTTGGTGTAAGTAACGTTCCTGTAAAAATGTGGCAAAGAAGAAATGTATTGACACTTTGGGTTTCTGTATATTTCTTTTTTAAACTCTTCTCTCTAGCATTTATGTTGCCTGGCAGTATTTAGGATAGGAGTGTGTACTGTCCTGTCACACCGGCTGTCTCACAGCAGTGGGTTATCTGACACACTCAAACTTCTGAAGCACAATTTGGATAAATCCCTTGGTTATAGTTAAGGGAAACCTTCCGTGGCAGTAGAACAAATAGTCACAGAAAACCAGGCAGGAAATGTTCCAAGATTTAATATCACCCTATTGGAAATTGCAGCTCCTCTTCAAGAAATATTTTTTTCTTTATCTTGAGCCAGTAACCCTTCTGGAAAGTGACAGGAGGAGTTTGTAGGGTCAATACTGAGTGGGTTGTTCCCAGAAGGTGTGGTCCCACTGTCACTCCTGCCCTGAGCAACTCGTGTGCCAGTGCTGATACAACTGAACAGTGAGTTGGATCAGGAGGTGATCTGGATAAAACCCAATCTTTTCTTTTAGTCCCTTTGGTTTTCAGCTGCATCAGTTTCCTCTTCTGACTCACTGTGTTGCCTACAAGCCAAAAGGAGCCAGAATGCAAAGCGAGGAGCAAAAGGAACACCATGATCAGCAGCTTGTTCTAAAATTGGTTTAAACAAATCGTGAGACTGCAGGCACATTGAAGGATGGGGTTTCAGCCTTTAGTTCTCCATTTCCTTTGGGTTTCTTTTCCGAGCAGTGTGGATGGTACATGATTCCATTACAAATCTCTGTCGTATATGAAATTACTACCTTCATATTATCCTGAGTTTCTCGAAGTAGTCTTGGTCTGGATGTAGGTTCTGTCGCTGTAAAACCCTGACCTTGCAGTGAGCTCTGAGGCTTGCAGCACGGTGTAGCACGAAATAGGCTTAACTGGCTTCTTATAAACATATCGTGTTCTGTAGCAGTGAAATTCAATGCACACCTTTCATCTCTCAGTGCCACTTCCAGCTACAAACAACCTCGGAGTTGTATTTCCTCGTGGCTGGTGCTTACTAGATAATTATGGGGAGTAAATTAAAATAAAAAGAAACAAAATCATGGCAGTTATTTCCGATCAGATGTGTCATCTTCCCTTCCTTCGATTAAGAAAAGATGCTAAAAACTCTTATCAGTACCAAGGTACATGATAAGGAAGATAAATAATTTAGAGCTTTTAAAGCTAGCAGAAGTAATTAGAAGCTTCTAAAGTGTTTTGATTAGTAGGCTGAAAATATTATAAATTAATATGAACTGCTTTGGTATCTTGTGTGACTGGTCAGTTAGAACATTTACTGAAATCCTAGAACCATCTTTAAAACACACCTATGAATGAAATATTTTAGAGTTTTCTTTTCGAGGGATCTTTACAGTAAAGAAGAAGTGGTTATTGTTAACTTCCTCATACATCCTTAAAAGTCTCCTTAGAAGGAGATAGCTTGGGAAAATAGCTGTCGCCAGCAGTTTGTTTCCTTGCTTGAAGCCTCGTTGGGCTTGAGAAACTACAAGCCAGCTTTCTGTTTTCCCATAAATTTTGGCTCTCTCCCCCGCCCCATCATAGTTTTATTCTCATTATCTTTCCTATTTCCCTACGTTATACGCACGCTATTGTGCTATGCTAGGTCGAATCAACCTTCCCTCCTTGATGGGCTTGCTGAACTTTTGAAGCCTGAGCTTCCCCTTGGGACCAGTAGGTTTAAAATGGTCCCTGATGACTCCTGTGACTCCTTTGCAGCACCATCCGTGTGTGTCTGCCCACGAGATCTGCTGCCAAAGAAATAATCTGTTTATCCCCTTCTACAGCATCCGTGTCTGAACTGGTCCCGCTGAGCTTCCTAAGCAGCCAGTGGGGACCTGCTCATATTCAGTTCAGGAAGCCCAGATAAAGCTTATCACACCTCACTGTCAAAATAAATGTAAATGACGAATCCATCAAGAATATTTCCTTCTTTCCCTCGCTTCTGCTGTAGCCTGGCTTGGGCGCAGTAAATCCCTCGTAAACCGAAGCCTCCCGCGGTGCGAACCCCGTCCTTTGCACCGCGGGCTTTGGGAGACAGAGCCGCGCCGCTATCCCGGGAGACGCCGGCATTCGGGCTAACCTTGAACTGTAACTTAATTTGGAATTGTTTCACCTGGAGACGAGAGCGGGCTCCCCGGGATGGAGCGGGTAACCCGGCACAGAGGGCACCTGGGGACAGAGCGGCTATCCCGGGATAGGGAACAGCCCGGGACAGAGGGCACCCCGGGATGGCGGATACCCCCGAACACACCAGGGGGGATCTCGACACAGAAGACATCCCGAGATAGAGCGGGTATCCCGACAGAGGACACCCCGGGATAGAAGGGGTATCCCGGGAGAGAGGACCCGGCGGCACGGCGGTTCCCAGGGCAGAGCGGGTATCCCGGGAAAAGGGGCACCCCAGGACCGGGAGAGCGGCTCGGCGCACTGCGGGAACTCCCGTCACACACGGGGGAAACCCCCTCAGCCCCCGTTCTCCCCCCGGGGGACAGTGGAACCGTCCGCTTCCCCGCCGC
>VWZN01021534.1:0-51772 GCA_013396955.1 Regulus satrapa | reverse complement strand
GTCGCAGCCCGGGCGGCCGCCGGGCCAGCCCCAGCCCGCTCTGCGGCGCTTTTTGTGCCGGTGCCGATCCCGCTGCGGCGCTTTTTGTGCCGGTGCCGCCGCCGGGCCGGGTCCCGCTCCGGGGGAGCGCAGAGCCTTCGTGGCACCCCCTCCTCCTCCTCCTCCTCCCCGTGAAACACCCGTTCTCCTCGAATACGTCTGCGATACCAAATATAGACTTTGAGAGCGGTGATGGAAAGCTCTTTCAACTCAAGCTTGCACTCCTTATGGCAGCACATGCATCTGTTCAAAGCGGCAGCTGTACGCTGAATTTTCCTTATGTGGCTGCGCTGTGGTTGTTCTTTGCTGCGCTCTGAGGAGCTGCAGTTCTGACGGAGTGTGCTGTGCTTTCACAGGGCAACTCCTGGCAAGTTTTTTTTCCCTCTTGCAGACGTTAAACCGTGCTGTGGGAAAAGCATGGATTTTTTTTAAATTTTTTTTTTTTCTCCAACTTGCACCAAGCAGCCGCTTCACCACTGAAAGATCCGTGCTGAATATCTCGAGCTTTCATTTTCAGAAAGGATTAGCTTAGTGGATGCAAATGTGGACGCATGGCTTAATCTCTCTGCTCAGCATTGTGAAGTGGCTAAGACTTCATGGGATGTGTTTTTCTGTAGTTGGTAACTCCTATTGTAAAATGTAGGACAAATATTTAAGGAAAACTTTGAAAATAGCAGGCTGAGTCATTCTGTGAGGAGATATATCTAAGCTGGTATGCTAATAAGGCAGCTTCTTGGTTACTAGCATGCTGCCTGCAGTTGTGGGACTGGTCTGGAAAAGTAACACCTTTTATTTTAATCTGTGTGTGAGAAAAGGAAGCTCATAACAATTGCATTCTTTGAGCTGCCTTTTTTTTTTTTCTTTTTTTTTTTTCTTTGAGTCCAGACAGAGTTTGAATTGCAGTGAAATATGCTTTTGCCTTTTTGCATCTTAAACATGCTCAAGTATGAGTATTTGGTGCAGGGGATCTGTTGCTAACTTTTTTTTTGTTAGGGGTGTTTTGCTTTTTTTTTGTTCACACTGTTAAGCATTCATATTATGCTTATGGATTTACGTATTTGCTTTTCCATAAAGCTTGCTACTGTGAGGTACAGGTTCCTAAAACCTGCTGAATCATTAATAGTTAAACCATTGAAAAATCTGTTTTAAATATCTTACAAATTCAGGTATATGAAAAGGATCTCTAGGTTAAAAACCATCTGAAACAACAAACCTTCAGTTTTGAAACACCTTTGCACTTTTAAAAGTGTAACATGGAGTTATGTGGAGACACTTGATAAGCGTGAAGATCTGTGTGTCTTCTAAAACCCTACAATAAAATAACCTGAATTCTTTGGAAAGTTTAGTAGTTTGGGGGTTTCAAGCTTCTGTTTTGCTTTGTCTCTCTTGTAGCTCTAAATTTCAGGCTTTGTGGCTGCTCACGCTGGGTGAGTGAGAGCAGTTCAGGGGCCTGTCAAAAGATCATGTGTCATAGCAAGCCTCTGGCCAGTTGAAAGGAGGGTGTGGGTTCTGAAAGGAAGCAGTCACCTTATTAGCCTTTCAGACTAAATGAGAACCTGGCTTTAGGCCTGATTTTAAAAGCCAAGCAGAAAGGATGTAGAGTGGTGTATTTGGAACCTGGGGTGTGAGTAAAATGAGTGTGAGAGTCAGCTCAAAACCTGCTGCCCAGAGTGCTTCTGTGTGAGAGGGCCCAGAGATGGAGACTCGTAGGAAATGGAGATGCAGCTGGAAATGTGGCAGCTTAGTTGCAGTACCTGTTTTATGACCTGAATTTTCCGCACTGGTTGCTGTTGTTGTATTTGTGCTAATATTGGGGGTGGGAGTGTAAAGGACATCTGAGATGTTCACTTTGTTGTTGGATGGCAAGTGCTAAGTGCTCAGAAGTTGAGAAACACCTCTGAAATCTTGATAAGGTTTCATTAAGTGGATGTAGCCAAACTGTAACTAATGATCTTTTGTCAAACTTTGAATTTGTGAGTTGAATGAGAAATTTGAAACTTGTTTTGGAACTGCTTTCCTGACTGCCTCTACTTTCGAGTACTTGCTCTTGTGAGCTTTCCAGTTCTGTATCCATCAACAGTTGCTAACTATCTTGTGTATCAAATTATGCTGCAGTTCTGTTTAAACAGGGAGCTTAATAAAAAGAGCTGAAAAATGAGGCTCAATGTGTGTGCTGAATGCCATCCAGTATGTGAAGTGGATTTGTTAGTCCCTCTCCTCGAAGGTTACACAAATGGGAATGTGAAAGCACAGAAGGCATTCATTTAATTTGGATTCCAATTAAGAGGGTGAATTGAAAAACAAATGGTGCCAGAAAGATTTATGATTTATGTAGTACTGTAATGAAGTGTGCAGAGTCTGGCCTGATGGTGTGACTTCTAAATAAAACAGTGGTGTCAACTGAAGAGCAATTTTAATTTTCATTATGTAAAAAGAATGCATATAATCTATTTTGTACCTAATTAGCATGAACAGTGTTAGATAGGATGCTGTTGTTGCAGAGAGAAGTGCCGGTCATATTTTTAGCCTAAAACATCTTCATCTATCTGGCTGAACTCTCTAAGATAAGTGTAACTTCTTACTGGTGGGTCGCTGGTTCTGTTTGGGACTGCCTTCGTAATGTTTTTTTGGTGATGTGTAAGTCTAAATGTGAGTGAGATGATGTTAAACAGCCCCACTGCACCACGGCTGAAGCAGGCTGAAAGCTCGGTATGAGCACAGAGGAGGAGGACTGGATTGGCCAGGGATATTTATTTTATTTAGGGCTCCCTCAAAGGCCTTTCTCCAAGCAGCAGTCAGAGCAGGAAAGGAAAAACTCCCATGTAAGATGTCCAGAGTCTTTCTTTAACTGAATGGTGCTCAGCTTAAAAATGAACAGAAAACTTTGAGTAGAATATTCTGAACTTATCCTGCTCAGTATTCCTTGGATGGGAATAACCTACCTACATTTCCTCAGAAAAGGAGAGAGCTGCCTGTTGATGGGTGTGGAGTTTTTCACTGTAGCCTGAAATACAGTGCTGAGAGACCTCTCATGAATGTGATAAATAATCAAAAACTGGTTATCTTCATGCACATTATGGATTTTCTTCTTCAGCTCTAGTAAATGTGCAATAATGTTTCTGTAGTGAGGTTATTTCTGCTTCTGATCGGTGTCAAGGGTGGTTCTGGGTTTTCTTTTTTGGATGATACGATGAGCTTGGTTAAGGACAAGGAGAAGTTATTCCAAAGATCTAATATGAAAGAGAACGTTGGTTAATGATTTACATTTACAAGCTTTATTTTGTTAAGCTGGAATTCCATAAATGGTTGTGTTCCAGCATCTACCTGTGCTCTGAGAGGAGAAACTAGGTTAGAGTGGCAAATGGATGCCTGTCAGGTGTATTGATTCAGTGGGGATACTTTTAGCATATTATTTTGGCAGCCTGTTTTGTTGCAGAATCTCTTCCTTCTGCTCACCTTGGGTAATAAAGTAATTCTACTGGAAGCAGAATTGACTACTTCTCTGTGGCATCTGCAAGCCCCCTTCGGAGGTGCTTTCTGCAGGCTGGCTTCATTCAATTGCAGAGTTCTGCTGTGTCAATTCCTAGTCAGGAAAAAGGGAATTCTGCACAGGGTGTGTAGCACTCGCAGCATCAGTGTCATGGGATCCCTGTGCTCCCTCTTGAACGCTCTACTTCTCTGGATTGTTGAACAAAGCAGCATTTAGACATGGGATAAACAGTTTGCATTAGAGTGGAATCTCTCCTAGTAATGCTCTGGCCTTCATCTCACTCTCCCTGAATCATGCATCTCTTCTGTTACCTGCTCCTCGCCGGCTGTCTCCTGGAATAGCCTTTCAGCAGTAATTGCATCTCCTGCACACAGCTGTTGTGTCTGGGGTCATTCCTTCCCTGCTCTGCGGGTTTTCTTACTGTGTCTTGTTCAAAGTAGTTTCTTGTGCTCTTCCTGCCTGCCAGCCTCCCGCTGTCGGGTGAGTGTCTGAATCAAGGGATGAAAACAGCTGTCATTCTGGGGCCAGGAATAATTAGAAGAAGCTTGTAATAAAATGCATGTTAATAGGCAGGTTGGGTTTTGTTTCCTTCCTAAGACTGAAGGATCAAGTGCTTGCGTTAGGAGGTGATAAAGTTAAGACATTGTTTTGCAACTGTAATTAATTTCTAATAGACATTAATTATGTGACTGTTAAGGCTGATGCTCTCTGGCACATAGAAACAGTATTTTGCCCGCAAGGTGTGCTTTGGGATACCAGGAGACAGGGTGGTAGTGATAAGGGGATGTTGTGTTTTATATTTTCCATAGTTTAGCACCCTGAGTGAACATAATAAGAAATTTTTAAGCAGAGATGATAATTGTTATTAATGGATTTCTTGCAATCTTTCCTATGAAGTAGTTTCCTAAGTTGTTGAAGAACAACATATCTGGAGTATTTGGATGTTCAGCTTTATTAGTTTATGTGAGAAGCCATGATCGAGTGCTACATTGTTTCTTAGGCACCCTTGTCCTTTGCCTTTCCCTTGGCTGTATAGGAACACCCTACATTATTCTTTCCCCCCCCCAGAAAACTTCCATCCTCATATTTTAAAGATGAAAATTATGTATAAAGTGATACGTAATTAAAAGTATAAAACTTCATTTCTTTATGAAGGGGAGCTTCAAGGGAAGCTGTTGGAAGTTTTGTTGTCTTCAGTGAAGGCTGTTCCTGTGATCCCCACGCGAATCTATCTTGTGCAAATATTGCAAGGGGTTTATGTCAGCCCAGTGCTCACTGTGTCCTAACAGTCCTGTTTTCCTACTCCTACAGAAGATACAACTGTCTTGTTCTTAACATGGTATTTAGCATTACAGTGGGCAAGGGAAATAACTCATTCAGCAGCTAAACTTTGCAGTCTTTCTCAGGAAGCAACCATTTTTAAGCCTTACCTGTCTGGGAAGTGATGTTTTAGTACAGCAAAAGATAACACAGGACATGCTTCAAAACTCTGCTTTGGGTCTTGTGGGGATGCAAGAGCTTCTTGATGAGAAAGCTTCCATAAAATTTTAATGTGGTCAAAGCTTGTGTTTTCCCTGGCTTGTTTATGGAAACAAGTGGCTGAGACTTCCTAGAAAATGCTTACCATGGTAGCAATTCCATGTCATTGCTTTGGCAAAGCTGCAGGGTACCGAGCACAGTTTGACGGGAAGTGTTGGGGCCCAGTGTGTCCTGCCCGTGCTGCACCTGCACGGTTTGCAGACATTATCTTCCAAGTGAGAGCTCTTGTTGGCCAGCAGCGATTCCTGAGAAATACTGGGACAACTCTTACACTGGAGTGCCCCTGCTGCTTCAGGCTGTGCGTGTGTGTTGGTGTTTGATGGGCAAGGAGTGATTTACAGTCACCTTTACCAGCCAGTCCCTCTGGGGCTGCCACTTCTGCGTGCTCCCCATGAGGGACAGCATCAGCTCTGTGAAGAGGCTTCCCTGCAGAACTTGCCTTGTCCAGCAGCTGCTTGGTTTGGCAGTGAGGCTTTGGCAGCTGATAAACAACTGCTTGATAGGAGGTCAACCATAAACTTTGCCCAATATCATCTCAGTTTCCTGCTTTAGAGGTATTGAGTTCACAGTGTCTTGTGCTTGACCAAGGATGGATCTGGAAGAAGCAGCAGTGTTGGTGTGGCCTAGTAGGTGACTCCAGAATGCTGTTTGTTAGTTGTGTCTGCTTTGCTGAGCATTACCAGGATGGTGGAGGGGGACCACAGAGTCCTTCCCTTAACAATCCTCCATGTTAGGGTGGTTTCTGCTGGTCTGTCCTATAGACTTTAATGCCCTGCACATTGATAGGCTGGGCAGATGAAGCAGGATGACTGTCTCGCTGGTTTGATCCCCTCTGCTGTTAAATTTGGCTGATCAGGTCAGTGCTCTTGAAAAACCTGCTGCCTTGGGGCATGGCTGAGTTCTGCATGGAGGTGGCTTGGCTCAAACTGAAATAATGCCAGTGTGACAGGAATGACAGCAGAATATTTGCATCCATCTAACTGTTGCTAAACAATCATAAATGTTTCTGCTTATTAATCATCTGCAACAGATGTGGGTGTTCTGGAAGATAGGACTTCTTGAAATGTGCACTGTGGTTTTGATAGCTTTTGAGGGTGCATGGTCACAGCATTTGGAGCCTGAAGTCATGACACGGACACCACTTCTGCATTTTGCTGGGAGCTTGATCTTTGGGTAGCAATGATCTGTCTGCAGGTACTTGGTTGATTTGAATATTTTTAGCTTTCAGGACGTACAACTCTATTAGCATTGCATGGGTTTGGGGAAGTAGTTAAGTTTGAAACATACCAAGAGATGCAGCATTTCCAGTGTGAGTACAGGAGCTGATGGTGTTTTTTTAACAGTTCTTGTATCTTGAAACAAAATATTCCTCTCCATCCTCTCCAGTGGATGCCTGTTGTGGTGGGCTTTACTGTAGCTCTTCTATGAGTAGGGAAGACTGACAAATGGAAAATCTGACTATTCAGGGAAAAATCTTTGAAACAAAGTTCTGGTTTTTGTTGTTTTTTTTTTTTTCTTTTTTTTCTTTTTTTTTGGTGCACTGATGGCTCGGTTTAACAAAGGTAAAGCAGTTTAATACAAACATAATTATGTTAGAACAAGCATATGTCTTTTAGCCATCCAGCTTGGCATCTGGATGGAACTTTGGAAAGCATAAATAACCTCGTCCTTCTAAGAGTGGACCCACATCTAAAAGGTTCTTGACTATGTTGTGGATATCTTCAAGGTAGCTTCTGATTACTGTTTGAATAAAACTGACTTGGTTTTAGATTCCTCCTCTGCTGAATTTTTTATGGATTTTTCTGTTTCAGTGAACAGAAACAGAAGTGATTTTATCAACAGGGTGATTTTTTCAATTTTGACTTAAGTAGCAAAAGTTAATGACACTCCTACATTTTATCTAGAAAAAATTTTCCTGTGCTATAGACCACTGGTTTTACCTGTGATGTGATTTTCTTTTTGTCTTTTTTAGGGTATTTTTAAACTTGTGTTGGGGTGGGGCTTTTTAATTTACAAATAAATTTTTTTAACTGGGTTTTTTTTACAATATTATTTTATTGTTTTACTTTTTGCTTTGTATTGTGACAGACTATTTCATTCTGACACTGGGCATTTTAAAAAACAAATCAAAAATTAGGTTTTTTCCTACCAGTCCCTTACGCTGTGGCATTCTTTTCTGCTGCCTAATTTCTGCTGATGTAAAGATAGAGGGGAAAAAAAAAATATGTCTGAAATGCTGGAGAAGGGAGCAAACTGAGATGGGCCTAGAAAAAGGCCATATAGGAGGAAACCATAAGGCTTTGCTCATTTAACTCAGTAAAAGGAAAACCAAGATGGGATGTGATAGCACTGTATGTATGAAAACATCCTACAGGGGATGGGAAAGGGGGTAAAACACCAGGGAGGGAAATGAAACAAAGAGCAACTCTGGCACAAGAATAAATGGATATAAACTCTTCCTGTAAGAGCTTTGAAACAGTGTTCTAACAGCCAGCATAGTTCCTGTAGGATGGGTTGTAGCAGTGACTTTAATGCTTGGACTCAGTTCAGGATGCACCCTGGACATTCAAGTGTTGCTTGAATTTCTCTAGTGAAATTTTGGGTTAGTTTCTTAAAAAAAAAGAAAAGAAAAGTAAGGCTAAAAGAACCCCTCAAAAACTCCAGTGCTACTCTGTATGGACATCAAATCAGCTCAGAGGAAGGTCAGCTTTGGGAAGAGTTGCAGTTTGTCTGTGGTATACAGAAGGAATCAGTAAAACCTGTAAAATGGGTTGCAGAAAACTGTTTCCAAGTACATTGAATGTTGGTTGGATGCTACCTGCTTGAGTTATGGAGCTGTTGATTCTTTTTCTGTGTAGCTTCATGCTACACCTGCTGAGGGTAAATCTCTGAAGTGATATATTGGAATAGAACACTCAATTGTCTGTTAAAGTGTGCATACAGATTCATAAACTTTTATAAGAGCTGTTTAGAAGGTGTTGGCATGCATAGGGAAGGAAGGAGAAGAAATGTGCGAGGGCAAACTAGAGAGAGATGAAAATGTAAATACCAAACTATTAAAAGTTTTAGTTTAAGATGTTGTAAGTAATTATTCAGGATTTGAGACCAGCAATTTATTAGACTTCACAAAACTCTCCAGCAAACACAGTCCAAAGTCCTTATGGCTGAAGTCTTAAAAAAAGTATTTCTCCCTTAAAGCGTTGATACTTTGAGTTTAGTCTTCAGTGGAAGATTGCCTCCACGTTAAATATTTGCCCTGTTCAGTAGGGATATGGCTGCAGCTTGTGAAGATGCTGTGTGCTCACTTTGAAAATGCTTGTTGTTTGTGTGATTAATGCTTTGGTTAAGCTGCATGTTTAGGTTTGATCTTAAACTAATTCCTAGAAGACCTAAATGACTATTTCTTTTCTAAAAGTTTGTACAAACTGTGTATCTAGTGGGGCTTGGGCTTGTTTTAAAGATAGAGCAAAAATTCAAATTGTTTACTAACCTTACAGCAGAGATACAGGCTGGTTTATTCTCTCATTAATCACACACCTTTAAACTTCCCTTGAATCCAACTCTGCACAGGGTGGTTGCTGACATTAATATTCAGAAGTTTAATACCATTTTTAGTTTCTTGCGTTTCGTGTCTCGCAATCTTGAAGAGCAGGCCCACATTCCAGACAGGCGACATCTTAATTTAGATCTTTGTTTTGGGATGCTTCGGGAAAAATTGTAGTGCCTGTTGTCAAGGGGAAATCTTGAACATGCTTTAGAAAATTCTTCAGGTCAGCTTGTTCTTTGTTGTGGTGAAAATCCTAGAAGCGTTAAGGTTGCAGGCTAAGGTTGCTGCCTTTATTCACAAAACCACCGTGATGCTTTTCTCTAAGTACAAACCTTTGACCAACAGTTGATTTTAAGAGAGACAGAGCTGTTTCAAAAGTATTTTTTCAAAAGGATTCAGTTGGACTTACGATACTATTTACCAGTTAGTTCCTAAACAAGGCAGCTCTTGCTTGTACACAAATAAGTTTCTCTGCCTGCCTGGACAAGGAACTTCAGATTTACTGTGATTAGCTCTGGAATGTGGAGTTTCTTAAGCTGCCCATCACTCTTTTTTTTTTTTTTTTTTTTTNCTTTCATGGTAAACTTTTAACACTTATGAAACAGCTGTTACCCTCTTTTTTTTTTTTTTTTTTTTTTGTCTGTCTCAAATCTCACAATAATTATTTGCTTATTCATACTGTCAGTGAAGAGCTGCAATAAAACAGAAGTGTTAACTTTTCAGCCCAGTTACCAGGACTTACTAACACCAATAATGAGGAACAAAATTCCAAATCTTTGTTTCCAACAACTGTCTGTATCAGTTTTCTCTTACAAGTCTTAGGTACTGCAGGAATTTGAAGACATGGAGGTATCTAAACCTCTAAGCCAGAAAAGTGGATCTTTTGAAGTATTATCAAGAACTAATAACTGTTCTGTTCTAAGCAGGATGTGCTTTTGAAGACACTTGTCTCATTCCAGATTTAGGACCTTTAAGGAAGGAGGTTGTACAGTGTCCTAAGGTTGCTTTGTTCTGTCTAACCAGCTTGTGGAATGCATTAATGGCTCTCTAACACCTGTGGTGGTTTGTTATTTTTTGCCTCTCGTTTTGTTTAGGCAAACTGCCTTTTCTTCCCTACTTCTGCTGTAGCAAATTAAGTTAATAACAAGATGCTTCTCTCTCAGTAGTGGTGGCTTTTAGTCACTCCATAATTTGCACTCTTCCAGTTGAGTGATTCTTTCAGATTTTGGTATTTCCTGAAAATTTGTATTATCTCCAAGCCACTTATAAATTCAGTTTAAAGGTATACTGTAAGTTTTAACTTTAAAGTCTTGCAAAGATTTCCAGCTCTTACTGCAAGTTCTTTGAGGCATGGTCTAGTTCTGATTTCAAGATCACTGAAGAGAATGTTGAATAAAATGAAGTCTTGATTCCCTAATACTCTGTTATAATGGGGAAATATCAAACTACTGGTAAAAACACTTCCAGAGTGAGTTGTAGAAATGTAAAGTCCTGCAGTATGGGCTTGCATACCATTCTGCACTACCTGATTTGCATAAGGTGGGCCTTGCAAATATTCCAGCTTGGGGAAGAGTTTGAACTGGAGTCTATGTCTTGTTAAAAACACACAGTTGTCATCCAGTCTTGCAAACCTGCTGGAAAAAAAGCATATTTCTAGTTTTGCTGCAGCTGGGATTGCTTCTTAGGAAGCTGCCACGGGATGACTCTACTGTCTTCTCCTCATACAGTGATATCCATGCTTGCTTTAAAATTAGTGTCTCAAGCATACTGTGATTTTTTAAAATACTGTTTTTATATGTTGTCTACCTTCTTTTTCATCCAGTTCATCATTTTATTCTGGGTAAAAACTGATTAATGTGAACTGTTCCTGACACAGCCGTGTTGACTTTTTTCTTGGCTTTTGATGAGCTGCCTTCGTAGGTGCTTACAAATAAATACACTGGTTTTAATAACTTGCTTCGAAACACTCCCAGGAATTCTGACTGGGTTTGAATTTGTTTGGCTTTCTTACAGACAGGTAGTATATGTTCTCCTTCACGAGCTTGCAGAGTCCAGGAATGGTTGCTTTTAGCTAGGGTGATTCCTGCTTACACACGTAATAAATAACCTGCTGTCTCTGCATGAAGCAGCTCCTTGTGACAAGGGGAGAAAACATCTCAGTTACCTTGGTGATCCAAAGTGACTGAACAGTTGCACCGACTCTAAAATTCAGGAAATACACTAAAGTGTGTGGGGAAAAAAAACCTGCATGCAATACTGAAGCCTTTAAAAGTGTCTTAAACAATTCTGAATACAGTTCTTAAAGATGTATTGTGGTTTCTTTTAGCTTGTTACTGTTATTAGAAGGATTAACTTTTTTCTGAAGATCTGAGCAACAAGACTTGGCATTTACTTCTCTATTCACTGTTACTTATCTGTCCATGTAGGATGGATGAACATGTCCTGTTCTCCTCTCTTATTTTCTGTGTCTCTAGGCCCTCTTCCTGTCTGCAGGATGAGGTGCAGTTAGCAAGGGAGAGTTCTCTTGCTTTGCTGTTGTTCCTGTGAGCTCACTCTTCTTTTTAAAGTCCTTTTCCTCTGTCACATCATATATCCATGCTGTAATATGCAATTGAATTAATCTTGGAACACTGAAGAAGCTCCTGATACTGATCTCTTGATACATTCCCTATCACTTCTTTGTATCAGAGTTTCTTACATCCATAAACTCGCTGTAATCTTTATCTGCCAGCTCACACTTTCCTTTAGATGAGGGTGGGAACTGTTCAATCTGCAACATCCATACCCTATAGCCCCTGGCTGCATGAATAATGCTTCTGTGTAACTCCAATGTGTGGTCTTCCAGAATATTTTAAAGCTCTTTGCAGTTCTCACAAAGGAAAATCAAGTCTTGTTTCTGTCTCTACATCCTTTTGTCCTGATACTTGCATTTGGTAACCTTCCAGCTTGTGATGGAGTTGTCCATCACAACAGGAGTTGTTCCAACTCCTATCACTGTCGTCATGTTATATCCTATATATTGGACTGTAAACCTGCTTGTTTTTTCCCCTGTATAATTGGAAGCAGTACATTGTTAGTCTTGCCTGCCATGTCTGCAACAAAGTTTTGTCAGGCATGTTCTAAAATTTTGGGGTGTCCTGTGTAGAGCCAGGAGCTGGACTCTGATCGTTCTGCGTCCCTTCCAACTCAGGATCTTCTCTGGTTCTGTGATTTATCTCCTGCCACGTAGAGTAGGTATTCTTGTGACTGTCTCTTCCTGTTTTTCTGTCTTTTTGTTACCACTTAGTCTTACCCTGTGGCTGATTACACGGGTGGTTAATTTGGTGGTGGTTTTTTTTTTCCTTTTTCCTCATGAATAAACAGAAATCAAATGATACAGCACAACACTGCTTCTTTTTTCTCCCGTGCTTGCCCTTCTTGAACTATGTTAGTATTCCCTTCCTACCAAGTCTGACATTGATTCAGCTTCTGGTGTCTGGTTTCTAGTCCACTGTTTCCAGTGTTCTTGGCTCTTTAGCAGACAGCTCAGCAGACTGAGCAGTCATGCTCCCTTACTGCATTACTCTGTGACAAAACTGCAATATCTTGTACATCTCTGCCAGCCCCTCGGTCCCCAAGCTCTTCACTGGATATACCATGTACATTCGAATTTGTCAGACATTCAAACCTAGCTAAAAATCTGCTAAATGAGCCATATTTGTCTTAGAGAAGGTAGGCTGTACCTTCTGAAGAAGTAAAGCTCTTGCTCATGATCACAGCAGCGTCCTGTACCCAACGAGTGCTGGATCCCTCTGCAGCGTCTGTTCCTGTCTGTCCCTTGGAATGCTGATACCATCCTACCTGGCCCAGAACATTGTTCTTGAAACCCTGCTTCATTCTGATGCCTCTCTTTCCCATAAAAGCTGTTCCAGGACCTGGTGCTGAGCAATAGTATGTGGTTCCTTCTGAGTAGTGTCACTGTTGCTGCTCTTGGAGTGGATGAACTGCATCTCTCCACTGGGGAAGTTTTTTTTCCAGCTCTATGTTATGTTAGTGATTTATACTCTAACTCCTACAATCTCCAGCACTGTGAAAGCTGTGTGGGAGGTTTTCAAGGATACTAAGGAACTCCTTCAGTAAATTCAGGCCAGGAGTTATCAGAAACTTTAAAGCCAGTTTTGGTGACAGCTTGCAGATAAAAACCCAGTCAGAAGAACAATTTACGAGGTTAATGATGTCTTTTACCTGTTGTATTCTCTGCCAAGGGTTATCTGTAACAGGAGGGAGAGAGGGTAACTTGTCCTGGCTAATTGCAATGATTTCTCACCCTGGTGTTTTCTGGCAGCATTTGGCACAGCTAAGCTGATCTTTGCTGTGGATGCTGTCATTGTCCTTGGTAGCTTCTAGTGTAAGGAAAGGGCAGGAGGTACATAAATATGTATATATAAATATGTGTGTGTTTATATATACATAGAAGAATAGTATAGATTACTTTGGCATAACCCCTTTTAATAAAGTTTATCAGTGTAATTACACTAATAAATTTGACTTAATTTTATTGCTGCTGGATCAGTTCCATAGTAAACATTGTGATGAAAAAAATCTTTGGTCTTTAAGATTTTCATTCTCTGCCATCTGAAATGTGATATTCAGCATATCATGTGACTTTTAAAATAGAAGTATAACTTGGAGTGCCCTGAAGTGCAGAGATGTATGAGTGCAGTAACAGAAAATAAAATGTGTTTTTTCCTAACTAGATTGTTTAATCCAAGTGAGGACATCACAGAACTACATTTCTGCTTCGCCAGTTCCTTTTATCTATTGGATCTGGCCGAGGGGAGATGATTATGCCAATAGTAGTCAAGGTGAAAAGTAGTGCTGGGAGCTGGGAGTGCTTGGCTCAGCTCCTGCTGCTCTTAGAAAACTCATAAGCATTTTAAGTTGCACAGTTTCCATACTGATTCTTATTAAAAAATCAGGGGGAATGGGGCAATTACTGTGTATATTTGTGGTTTCTGTCTTCTTCCAAGCTGTTCACCAGGCTAGGCAGTTAGCTGAGTGTATATTTTACCTACTGCTCTCTGCTGTTTTTTCCCTGCTATTTAAAGGGTCTTTAAAATGTGGCTGTTAATTTCATATGAAACTCTGAGAAGTCAGTTACACTAAGAGTTGTTTAGGTTAATAAGCAGGTTTAAGTTCATAAGTTTGAGTTCTTCAAATGACTGAGAGTTGCCAGAGGTCCCAGCCCTCAATCTAACCCTGAGGACAAGAGCGTTGTGCAGAGCTGCTGTGGTGTGGGTGTGGTGGAAATAACACTTTAAAGAGGGTGAGAGACCCCAGCCACTGTGGAACATTTGTCTTTCTTTCAAATACTTCAGGAACCAGTGACTAAACTTGAAATAGAACTGGACAGCAGGAGCAAAGTACAGCTGTAACATCAAATATAAAGGAAAGGCTGTGATGTTGTACTGTTGAAATCAGGAAGCACTTGTGGTCCAGGGCCTTGTTGGGCCAGCCCAGTAAGAGCAGAGCCCACAAATGCAGCCTGTGCCTTGCAATAGCACTTCTGAGGAGCTTGCTGTAGGTTTTATGTTGCAGTATTTGGAAGCTCTTCCATGAGTGTTGACATTATATACCTGTTCTCCATCTGCAGTCTTCTTTTTTTGTTGTTTTTCTTCTTTTTTTTTTTTTTTTTCTGCATTTGAAGGCCTCAGAATTCTGAGGGGAGAGCTGCAGTAGGAAAGCACCCTGCCTGGTGGCAAAGGTATGAGTGGAACTGAAGGCATCTGTTCAGTGGATCTCTGAGGAAATGGCTTCAGCAGTGCTGCAGAAGTTTGTGTCATTCATGAGTGTTTAGAGGGTAGTTCTACCTTAGAGCTCTCTGAATAGACAATTATGCTTAGTACTGAGTCCCACTGCAGTCTCTGAGTCAGTATTGCTGAATAATTAATCTGTAAAAAAAAAAAAAAAGGAGTTGTGGTGCTCTTGTAAATAACATCTACTGGCTGAAAGAAAAAACAAAAGTATGTCTCATGTTGCAGTGATGGGTGGAAGAAGGGAAGAAAATAAAAATCTTTTTGGTGAATAAGATTGGGGAGCAGAGTGGCAAAAATACAAATAGATTGATCTTCTACTCTTTAAAGGATCGCTAACAGTAGGAGCAAATAAAATGCCAATGCAGAGAATTTAGTCTGTAAAAGCCTGTATGACAAGATGCTCAACTTCAGGTGTTAAACTGTCTGACAGGGTTTATTTCTAACCTTCTAAGTGACTTCTCTTTCTTCTCTACTAAAAATGGCAAGAAAACAGCACTCCTAATTAGGATATTTTTGCCTTCACCTATGGCGTGGGAAGAGGGGGTGCACATGGGCAATGCCCACTTGCAAAATAACTTCCAGATGAATCTTCAGATGAGCTTGGATGGGTGAGCACCCCACAGAAATACACATTCAACTACTTATTAGTGGATTCTTCTCCCTGATCCTACTCTAGATTCAGATGCCTCCTGCTGGGAATCTGCAGCTCTGTGTTCATATCTCCTGCATGTTGGGCAGATGATCTCGGGTGCAGCTCAGAGGTGCCATGCAGAGCCCAAGGGAGGTTGTAAGTCAAGCCAGAAGGGATCTGTCCCTGCCCGTCTGAAGGAATACTGCTTTGCAGGTGCTGCAGAAGCTTCAGAATGAATGGGCAGTTATTGGGAAAACAAATAAGACTGGAGCAAGAAACTAAGCAGGTAATAAAGTAGAAATATCCTCACGGAGATGAGGGTGTTCTTATTTGTTCACTTATATTTGCAGCACGGTGGTGGTTGGGTAACAACCCAAAGCAGGAAGTTTGTCCTCTGAAAGGGGAGAGAAACTGAAAAGAAGATTATGCCCTGTGCAGGAAAGATGGGTGTGAGTGCATCCCTGGGATGTGCTGGGCCATAGGTTTGGGGGACCTTTTTCTCCATTGAACAGCTGTGCTGGAACCCTGGGCACAGAGGAATTTGGATTTTCTGTGCTGGCAGGTGCAAACCCTCAACAGAACACCTGAGGCCATGGAGAAGGCTCCCAAAATTGAGTGATGGAACTGGGGTTATGGGTGTGGAGTTTGACTAGAAGTGAAAATTCAGAGCTTTAGGTTTTAGGGCATAATAGTGTATATAGAGCAAGGTGGAGGTTTTAGGGCATTGGCTTCTTGTTGTTCTTCTTTCTTCTCCATGGGTTTGGGTGATATTGTGTGAATGGGTGCAAAATGCTGCACTGCGGGTCACAGCTGTCTGGTTATTGGGTTAAAATTGAAAATAATCTGGCTGGCAGTTATTAATTGGTTAAGTCTTCTCTTAAAAGACCTTGTAGTTAGAAGCTACCATCACCATTTCTGCCTAGAAGCTGAGGTGCTGAGAACTCACTCCCTTGTAATAATGTAGCACTGATAAGAAAAATAAACATCTACTACCTAATATGAAAAACCATCTCCTGCCTCTCAATCCTGGCCCTGAAGCAGCTGAAAGAAAAACTCCCACATTTTTGGTGCCCTGTGTGAGGATCGATCTCACGACCTTCAGGTTACGGGACTGAGACTCCCACACGGCTGTGTATGTACATAATATATACATAATATACCATACCTGTACAATGAATTGGGCTGTGGCAGCTATTGAACACTCCCAGGTAGCTGAAGGTGTCAGAAGGTTTTAAAGATCCTTTCCAACAGGCACTTGATGGAGTTGTGTAGGACATGAGAGTTAAGTCAGTGCTGCTGATGTTTCACATGTTTGGTTAGTAACTAATAAAGTAATGCTTTGTATTTATAGTGTAAGGATCTTCTGTAGAAATAAACCTCAGTCCCAGCTGGACAATTGGATCCTTGTCCTGATTCTGCTAGGGTTTCCTAGCTATTTACAGGGGTGTTAACAGTGCTCACAGATGGCTATCTCATGCTTCTGAGTATTTTTAGTTGTAACTTTCCAGTTCAAATTAAAGGGAAGCAGTCACTTTGTGGTGGCTCCCCTGAACTGGAAGACAGCACAGGGTGAGATAACACTGAACTGTTCCTTTGCAGCGGGTGGGGATTGTTGAGGTCCAGCTGAAGTTGTGTTTGGAGGGTGGGAATGTGTGGAAAGTGAGAGGAGGGTTTGTGGGCACACCTTCGCTGTGCTGTAGGAGTTCCTGCTTGTGAGCAGCCTCCCCTGGTTGAATTGTTCTGGCACACAGTTATTGTGCTTATCCTGATACATTTAAAAACTCTTAGTGAGTTGGCAAGACTCTGTGGAGCCATGATGTGCTCGAAGAGGGTTCATTTTCTTTCAGCTGGTTGTTTTGTGGTTTACAGAATCATTGAATCATTTATATCGGAAAAAACCTCTCAGGATCGTCAAATCCAACTGTTAGCATCGTGTTCACCATCCCATGTCCCCAAGTTCCACATCCCCACGTTTTTTTAACGTGTCCAGAGATTGTAATTCCACTGTTCTGGTGGAAATTAAGGTGTTCCCGTGCTTGTTTCTTCACATAGTGAAGATTACATTACAAACTTGACGTTGAAGTAAATAAGGACTATTGGGACTGCATTTAAGATCGTAGAATCAGCCATAAAGTTCTGACTTTATGCCATAAAGACCAGAGTTGTTGATTATTTATTTATTTATTTAGAGAGTAATGGAGTAGGAAATGAAGGACTTGCTCAGTGTGTGGAAGATGCTGGATCCTGGAGCAGCCACTTGTAGAGGAGATCCAGCTTTGCTTCTGTAAATTTGGACTAAAGAGGCTGTGCTGAGCTATTTGGTGGACATGACAATTTATCCAGAGCAATATGACTGATTTTGAGCAAATCTAGCAAACGAGCATTTTGAGTTTTAAACTCCCAACTATTTAGTCCTTTAATGGTCAGTAGGTATTTCAAGGGGG
The DNA here is from genome assembly GCA_013396955.1 of Regulus satrapa. NCBI lineage: Eukaryota > Metazoa > Chordata > Aves > Passeriformes > Regulidae > Regulus > Regulus satrapa. The sequence goes on along the minus strand of VWZN01021534.1, from coordinate 34,287 downwards.
TTTTTTATTTATTGTGTTTTTTGTTGTGCTCTTCAAAAGTGTAATGTATGTCCAAATTGCTGCCTCTTTAGAAAACAGAAAATTTCTCTGTGAAAAGGGAAAGAGATAGTGGTAAGATTCAAGAAATACTAATTTAAGGAGCTTGCATTAGGGAAGCCTGACACTACTTAAATTTCAAACTGTCCTACTCTGTACATTATAGTGTTGAGATGCTTATTCCAGGTTGCTGTTAAGGAAAAAAAATATATTTTTTAAGAATGTAACCCTTCAGCATGAAGGTCCTTTCTCATCAAAGAAGAACAATGCATTTTGTCTTTGTTAGATTTAATGTGAAAGGAAAGATGAGTCTGAAATGCAAAGTGCAAACCCATGACTGTCTGTCCAGATATGAAAGTGTGAATTTGAGCTTTGCTTTAGGGTTGTCCTTCCGCAGCGGTGTTCAGTTGATTTGGCATGTTTTCTTTTGCTACTCTTAAGGTTACTTAAATAAAACAACATAATGTTTTTACTTGCAGCACTTGAAGAATCGGAAAGTGACATTTATGTGCGATTCATGAGGTCACACAAGTGTTATGACATTGTTCCAACAAGCTCTAAGCTTGTTGTTTTCGACACTACGCTACAAGTGAGTATTCTCCTTTCAGTCTGCCTTTGCTTGTAGTTCCTTTTTTTTTTCTTTGTTTTAAAAAATGAGTGTTTCCTGAGTGTTAAATGAAATTTGATCTCTTGAAGGGAAGTACTGCCATCGTGCTGTGCTTTGACTGTACAAAACTATATTGTTTCAACTGTGTCTTTCATGTTGTGCTGGAGGAGGAGTTGGGGGAAGACATCGTAGCAGAACAGGAAGAGGGGATGGAATTTGGTTTGCAGTTAAAATCTCTATCTAAAAATGAAAATTTCAGAGGAGCCTGAATTTATATTGGCTTCTTCATGGTTACCTGAATCTACAGAAGGACATTTGGTGTAAGATCCTTGTGCAACAGCTAAAGAGTACCCAGGTGCTCTGAGCCTGTTCCTGCTATACTGATAAGACAGTTTAGGGCTCAAATGGATGGTTTAATTATGCAAATTATTACATTCTCCAGAAAATTTTTGTTTTCAGCTTCTCATTTTGCATTTAATCAGTAAATCATCTGCTAGACTCTTGGCTCTGTCTGAAGAGTTTGTTTGCCAAAAGAAGGCATTAGCTGCCTGCTATAGAAACAGACTAATCTGTTCTGCAGTGTGGTAGAAAGCTGTGGCTTTCTTTGTTTCCTGGATTTTGCAGTTGTTTTTTTTTTTTTTTTCCTTTAGTTTCTGCTGTTTCAGTGTGTTTTTCCTTGTAAAGATGCTCCAATTCTGACTTAACTAAGCCCATTTAGTAATTTTGGTCTGGAATGGACTACTCAGACCTCAGCTTTCCACAGTCAGAGGCAGCCATGTAACAGATCTCGGTCCCAAAACATTCACAGAACCCTCTTGTGTATCAGATAATTGTACGTGGTGCTGGATTGAGTGCTATGGTCTGAAAGGTGGAAAATCTACATTGACTTTTTCACCATCTTAGAGGGAGAAAAGTTCTGCAGAGTTTCCTTTCTTCTGCCTGAAAGAGAGGATGACTGTCAGCTCTTGAATAAAAAATGTAGACCTCTTTGACCTGAAAAATTAGATTTACCATGATGGGGTTCACTGTCTCTCTTTCAGCTCTTCTCAAAGACTTTTGGCCTCCTGTTCATTCCAGAAGATATTTTTTCCTCACACTATGAGCTAATGTGCTGGAAGTTGGTATCTGCAGTGGGCGCGACCCACAACCTGCATTGTCAGTGCTCACCTGGGTCAAAGCCTTGAGCCTGTTGCAATTGGAGAGATGATTCTTCTTTATTCCATTTACCAGTTAATCTCGAGGCCATTGGGGCAGGCCACTGATTCCTTTTGGAGTCTCCAGATCTCTTGATGGAATGACATGGTGCCAGATACCAGTTTTCATTGCTGCAGCTTTGTTGAGAAAATACTATTAGTGTCAAGAAGTGAGAGTTTCCTCTCCAGGTGGTGAACCAGTGTGAGGTAACACCTGGAGAAAAACAGAGGGTGAGTGAGTGAGTGAGCCTTGTGAGTTTTCACCATAAAGGAGACCAGGCAACCTAATGGTAATGGAAGAACTTCCACCAGCACTTCACCAAAATCCCCATCTTATTTGGCATTCCTAATGATTCTCGTGGACTACAGCTAGATGAGAACAAGGAGTGCCTTGGTCTGTGATCACGGAGTCGTATTCTCAGTCTGCTTCTCCAGGTATTTGAAAGCAGTGGTGGTACAAGGGAAATCTGGAGCTGCTCATTCAGACTCTAGTATACAATAAATATGGACCAGATCTTGAGTTTGTATTGCTGGTGAGGAGTTTTTTTTCGCCCTCTGAAGTGCATTTTTTTTTTTACTTGGCATTATTGCATTTAATCCAAATGCATGACTTTTAATTTATGAAGTCCCAATTCTGTAAAGCAGGAGTCTTCTTCCAGCATGGGCACTATCTTCCAACTTAGTGGGTTTTGCAAAACTATTTAAGAAAACACTAAAAAGGTAGATCTGAATGCTTACTAGGCCTACACTGTTAGGAGGTTTTTTAAACACTTCTGGTCAGTATTTTTTTCTGGTTTATTACCTGGCATCGTGTTCATGTGCCACCATCAGTGTCGTCAAAACACATTGTGGTCACTCAGTTTGATTGGTGTGGCTGCTGCACAAACATGTATGGAATATAAAAATAGAATAGCTTTTTTTTATTTGTCTAAAACAGCAGGATAAGTACATGGTGGAGAACTAACCCAATAAGGTCAAATAAAACTTACAAACTGTTCCTTGCATTTAAATTTTTAATGTGTAAAATATTTATTGTCCAGTACCTCAGGACTTTGTATCAACTTGCACTTAGAAAACACAGCTCTGAAACATTCAGTGTCCATGAATCCTCTCAAATGGATATTTGTCTTTCCTGGCTCTGTTTTATTCCTATCCACATCAGTGTTTCACCTAATATAAAAAAAAAAAAAAAATAGAAAAATCCACCAAAAAAAAAGACCTGGTGCCTTGAAAAAGTTCTCCAGTGATCTGAGTTTGGGTTTTTCATAATATTAGAGCCAAAACACACAGTTTAGGAGCTCACTTCTTGCCTCCCTTAGTATAAGTTAGTAATCATCAGTGGAGGAAGGAAAAAAATGGAGCTGGGTTGTGTTCTCACGGCGTCCTTTGAAAGATTGGGGCTTTTGGATTTTTGTTTGGCAGCAGTATCCCATCTCCCTCTGCTGGCCAGCGATCGCAGCACACACCACACCTTTCTACCCTAGAAAATTATTGGCGAGCTATTTCGGAAAGTATTCTAGACCCGTTGGTAGTTGTGGGAAAATTGGAGATGTTACCTTTGTATAACATGGCACCGAGTCACTGAAGCAACACTGATTCATAAAAGTAAATGTTTAGACTCGGTGTCTGTGAGGGAATTAGTAGGAAGCTTCAAAAAGAATCTTGTTTTAGTTTTAAGAGAGGGGACGGTGAGATGCCCTTACTCTGGAAATAGAAGGATGGCTCGAAATAGCAGCGACTAAAGAGCAGGAGAGGGCTGAGAGTCTCTTCAGCTCTGCTCACGTGCCAGCCAGAGGGCACGGGAAGCTCGATGCCAGCAGCTGGCAGCTCCCAGAGCCGACCCAGCGCTCTGTGCCGGAGCGCCCAGAGCACACACACACACACACACACACACACACACACACGTGTGGTGTGTCCGTCTGTCTGTCACCTGCCCGTGGCTGTGACAGCTGTGCTGTGCCTCTTGCCCCCCTCTGTGGTGCAGGAGAGCTGTGCTCCAGCAGGACAGCCTTACCCCTTGGCACCCGCCATCCACGCTGAAGAAACGCAGAGCGCTGAGCCCTGCTCTGTTCACCAGCCAGCCCAGCTCCCTGGGCCTCAGAGAGGTTTCACTTGGAGCTTCCCCAAACCAGCAGCTGCAGCTGCTCTGCCTGCCCCGAGCGGTGCCTGTCCCGTGCTGAACCCAAAGGGGCAGATGTTGCCTGGGAAAGTGCTTGCTGGCACAGTTTTCTTGATTTAGACTGACAGTGGACTGTTCTTTCACCTTTTCAGTTTATTAGTACTTATTTGCTCCTCATAAATATTTATAGGATGGGATTGAGCTTCGTGGCTGTGGCTTTCTGTGACCCACGAGTGCTCCTTGCTGTCACAAGCTGCCGCCTTTGGCTTTTCCCAGGAAGATACTGTCTTTGCTTGGCACACATTAAAGAAACTTCATAAGGTCTAATCTGACCAGCAAGGGAGTCAGGAGACAATTAGATGTTATGAGCTTTCCTGTGAAGTCTGGAAATTTGACTCTGTGGATGATGGGGAAATTGGGCAAGTTGCAACAGCGTGCAGCTCACGGTGAATCGACTTTCTCATTTTTTACACATGTCCCAAGATGTAAATGGGAGAATAAACCCTTCACAGCCCCTAGGAGGGGTTTGGGAGGTTGTCTCTTGAAGGGCTGCTCTAAGCATTAACTTGCTGTTCCTCTTCATTCTAATTCTGCTAATTATAAATGGCTCTGGATTGTCTTTATGATAGACTTCAGGAAATCACTGAGCTGAATGCAGATTTATTGGGTCTTCAGCACAGCTGGGAGCCCTGTACAAGTGTTCGTGCATTTGGTGTGCGGATGATCTGGGGGAAGGAGGGGACACCCAGGTCTGCCTTTCCTTTCTTTTTGCTGGTTTTAACCTGTATCAGGTGGAGACAGTGATGCAGCAATCTGATCTTTTTATTTGATGGCAAACAAAAAAATTCCTGTATTAAATTCAAAGATCAATGAAATATAAAACTTTGTTCACATTCTGTCTGCCAGGTTACTTTGTCTAACACCATCTAATGTGATTTCAATTTTTCCTTGCTGCTCGCATCTGTTTTTTTTAGAGACCAGTGCATTCCCCCAGCCCATCCTGAGCTGTATTAGCATTTTTTTAGGAAATGCCTCTTACCTAGCTTATAGCAATCTGAAGCTTAACTCCAAAAGCTTTCTTAAGGCCAGATTTTTGTCTGACCTTGAAAGAAATGTATTAATTTGTTGTGGCTTTGCCCAGACTACACAAAGATGAGAAGGATTAGCTTGTTTTCTAGCACAGAGCAATTAACCCTTGAAGAGGCGTGTAGAAGGTGAGTATTAGATGGGGACTTGCCTGCTTTGTATCAAGCAGCAATCTGCAACCCTAAGAATGATCTGTTAGCAAATGTAGTGACTGTGTCTTGGGGAGTTTGCATAAGCTCTCTTTGGGTCAAAAGCTCTATCTAATCTTTGACTAAATGATACTCTTACCTGTTACAAGTAAATTTTGGTTTTAATAATAAATCATATGTAGCTTTTGCTCAGCATGACCTTGAAACTGTTTTTAAAATATTTGTCCAGCACTTTTCATAAACTAATGAAAATCATGTTTATGTGGAAACAGTCATCAGAATAAGCTTTCAGAATCCTAAAGACTCTTTCCTTTTATTTCCCTCTGTATGCTGAAGAGATCTTTGCGTGACTTGGTTAAATTAGTTAACCTGTCTGTTTAATGAAATTACCTAAGTTGTTAATGGACCAGATGTTGTTATTACCAATGTAGTCTTTTGTCAGAACCTGTCACTTTAGCAAGAGCTCAAATAATTTTCTACCACATAACTAAAAAAAAAATAAATTTAAAACAATGTTCTCAAAACTTCTTTAGTGATTTGACAAGCTGGCAGTAAATATACTTTATAACTTCTGCAGAGCATGCAATGGATTCAACATTAGAAGAATGGAAGAGGATTTATATTTCTCTTCCTTGTGCTGACTCTATTCAGTAAATGGATTTATTATTCTGATTCTCTCCAGGTCATTCTTGACTGGGGTGTTGCCTCTCTCCACGGTAATGAGATAAATCAGGCTTCCAGGAATAATGCTCCAGAATGGTTTTCTCCCAGAACCACACAGCAGACTCTGGGTCTGCTGTCACACAGCTTTACAAAAGGATTGACTGTCTGTTCCTTAGCTGCCCTTGAGGTTTTCTCCCTGCTGAAGCTGCTGCTGTCTGCATTTCTGAGGAGTGTGAATACCCCTCCTTGCTTACCCTGCCCACAGAACTGTAAGAGAATCATCTAATTTAGCTTCTAACCAGCATGTGGGCTGAGGCAGTTGGGCAGCCACATAAAAGCTCCCTTCATTGAGATCAGGCTGGAATCAGTAGCATAATATGAGAAGACTCTTGTGTTTTTTCAGAGCTTCTCCTGTTGCTGGTATCCGAGCACAGGAGTTTAATTCCTGCAGCTCTCAAAATCAATAGGAAGTGCTCATTTGTGGATTGTGGAGGAATGGCAGGTGCCACTTGAACAGAAATTGCTACACAGGGTGTAGGTAAGGTGTTTGTGCTTGGCTGAGTGAAAGTTATGTATCATTCTTGCCTTCTCTGCCCCATCACAGCTTTTTGGATAACATCTTGATCTGTGGAGGAGTTTCTGTGCCCTTCCCCATGCAGCTGATCCCACTGGCTCTGCCCATCAGATTGACCTGCTATTCCCTCTGTGCCCGTTGTGGTGTGAAATCTGGCAGCAGAGAGCTCCAGTTTGGGCACACAGAGCATCTGTGCAGGTCCTGGTTCCTGTGTTCACCTGCTCTGGGACCTTTCCACAGGGAAGATTTCTGCATGTGGACATGGCAGCTGCTCCCAGGGAGAAATCTAGAATATGTCATAGTTAGAACTTGAGGATAAGACTTTACCTGTTACTTCTGGGGGTTTGGCTTGGCCCTGAAGGGTATTAAACCATCACATCTTAAATTTTACTCAGCTGTGGCAGTAAGAGGTACATGATATACCCAGGAGTGTTCTCTTTCCATCACCTGCAAAAGATAAATTAATTTTGATCTGGTTTCATACAAGGTTTCCAAAATTAAGCCTGAGCTGAAGGGCATGACTGTGAATGTGTATTGGTTGGGGTTTTTCAGATGTTGAAGGAAATGTAGCTGCCCTGTTAATAGGAGGTGTCTCCAATGTTTCTCCCATCTACTTGGTGAGGTAAAGGAGAAAATTCTACTTGATATGGTCCAAGATGTGTTTGTCCCTTGCCCTAGGCAAAAGTTTTTAATGTTTTTAAGTATCCTCTTTGTTTAACAGCATAGTCCTTTGAGGAGGAAATGCTTCTAAGAAGTTCATAGACCGAAGAAGAAAATAATTGGAAAATTAATTTGAATGCAGGAGTCATAATGCTGAGATGTTTGGTTGTGTTCTTCATACTGGTTTAGTCTCCCCAGTTTGTAAAAACACTGAATTATATGAATGCATCAGAAGAGAGATTTTTAGTTTTTCAAAATAGCTCCTTTACAGGACTGTAGTTCTCTGTAACTTATAAAGTTGTCTGGATGGGCATCACAACTGTATTTGAAGGAAAACAAAGGAATTTTGAGTTTAATATGCTTCCCAAGGTGAATTGCTTCAAAGTGAATGATGTGCATGATGGACTTGGAGAATATTTAGCTTGTATTGCTTTTGTATTACCAGGATGGTAATCATAGGATCTGGGGATGAATGCAGGAATATTCCAACTTAGCTCATAGGAAAAAAATCCTTTGAAGGTGATGCCAACAGCAAGGAAGAGGAGGGCTGTCCAAAGAGCTCTGTGGCAAAGTTGTATTTTCAACTTAGTAATATGTTTATAACGTGTTCCCAAATAATATTTCATGGGCTTTGTTCAGGTGGCAGCCTTGTACAGAGGAAGCACTGCCTGAAATCCTGGTGATCTCAGGGAGTAGCAGGAGAGATCTCTTCCACACCTGTCATATGGAGCAAGACCATCAGCTGTACCTGCAGCAGATTTTTCTTTTTCCTCTCTTGGAGGCTTGCTAAGATTTGGGCAGCCAGAGAAACTTGCCCTGCTCCTTAAAGAAACGCAGTCCTGTTGACGATGGGCTAGAGGCTGTTGCCTCATTCAGGACTCTTGGCTCATAAGCACACTTGAACCAAGGGAGTGAAGTGTGGGTTGCTGAGGTTTTATGCTGCACAAAGGTTGCAGCAGAGCCCTGATGATTTTCCTGTTACAACAAAGACCAGTTGTACTGCTGTGTGTCTTCCTATTTGTTAAGAACTGCTGAAATGAGAGGTTTTGGCCTCTTAAGCAGGAATTCTCAAAATAACTTTTCCTTCCACCTTCATGCTCTTAGCAGTGAGAACAAAGTCTGTGTCTGGAGTGACTTTGCCACATTTGTTCGTGTTGTGAAGGCAGACATAATGCTGTTTTCCTTTTAAAGTATATAACTTTTCCCCCTTTACAAGGGGAAGCCATTGAGAAGCCCCTCCACACCTTGGTGTTTGGTACTTAAAACATGAGTGTATTGGTGAAATCCAATCTTCTCCTTTAGTTCTTCAGCAGTTCTTACTGGGTCTGCTAAGACTGGATGCCTTCCTCTTGTAAATTCCTTTAAATGACATGTCAAACTTTGTTATGCTAGGAAGGGTGGTTGTTTCTCAGGGACTGAGGTAAATTCTGTGATCTGCATGTGTATTTTTGGAGGTATTTGTCCTCCCTAGTTTTGTACTCCTTTAAAATCATTTGGAATAAAAAGAAGCTGGGAATTTGTCAATTTACCCAATGAAAATGCTGATGAATGCTCTAGATCACCTTAGAGCATCCATCCATCAGGTGTCAGGGATCAGCTGGGTCTGATACTGTTCTTACAGGAGCTCTGTTTCAGAGAGTGTAAGAAGGAGTTTCTTCCTTTCTATTCTAATCTGATAAAACAGACAAACAGACATTTCCTGGGGTTTCACTAGGGGCTTTCCAAGCAAGTGGCTGGTGCTGTGTTATCCAGTGAAACAGAGGTACACATTTATCATCCTGCCTTTCAGTGGCAGCCACACCACAGAGGTTCTGGCAGGTCTTTAAATGCTACTGAACAATGATTTGCATCATCTTCTTGCTTGTTACTGGCATATCTGAAGGTGTTCCATGGCTTTGTTTCTTACTTCTGCCACCTTGGAGCCTTTTCAGTGAATTTTGTCACGAGGCAGCGGTGCTGAGTTGTTTTTCTGCTCAGTTCTGACCCTTTAGCACCAGGAATTGTGACAGCTCTTTTCTCACAACAATTTGTCAAGGATGGGAATCTTTTTGCAAGGCAAATGAAGCCAATTATTTCATTATGTCCCTTATGGGACAGTCCTGGAAGACAAGTCTGAAACCACAGGTTACTTATGGATGTAGTTACAGTTTCCTTGACAGTGTTAGGTAAAACAAATGTGTGTGTGTGTGTTGTACACACACTGAATTTTTGGAGATGAGCTCACCCTCAGTTTTCCTTTCAGGTGATTCCTTCATTCACAGATGTTTACTGGAGAGAGCATTTCTGCAAGGGCATGTAAAATCCCTGGTTATCCTGGAAGGAGGAGTGTCCCTTGCAGTGTGTCCCAGCAGTGAGGAAAAGCTTACGCTGCAGTCTGGTGAAATCTTCTACCTCTGTTTCTGGTTTGAGTAATCCAGTTATTTTAGGAGCTCACTAACAGTAAGGGGTGAGGTTTTCCAAATATTCTACCTGAAAAACAGGACTTTTATGTCTGGATCTCTTGCTTTCTTGGTAGTGACTGGTTGTGGCAGAAGAGGTTTTGTCCTTCAGACTTGCAGGTGGAAATGTTTGAATGTGCAGAAGCAGAGGTTGTGTCTAACCTAAAGTCTGTTCTTTTATTCAGCAGTGTAATGAGTTCCTGCAGGAATAAAAGCTTGCTCCTGTTGGGCTCAGTATAGTGGAATAGCAGTTATTGTTGAGGTGACCTATGATATATCTAGGATTTAATTGCTGCGCTCTTTTGCTGAAATGTGACTCTTCTGCTTAAAGGGCAGAATCTTGGAGAAGGCAGTCACACAAAATAGGATTGCTCTTCTAATTGTAAATGTCTAGACATCTTAGTGAGGGGGGAGATGGCATCAGTGGGATACAACTTAATCCTGGAAGGCTGCTGACTCCTGCCCCAGCTGACTGTGAAGTCAGGGTGATTATGCAAGGTCAGGGTAAATGCCAGAACAAGCTCTAAATTTGGGCAGATAAATCCCATTTTTAGTGGTTCATTGTGTATGTTAGGACACGGTTAATAAGAACAAAAGTGTTGTGTTTAAAGAGTGTTTGTACTTGGTGTTGGATAACAACAATCTACGGGCTCTGGCTGGTGAACAATGGGTTTGTGAAGGTCAGGCCAGTCCAACACTGTGGGGCCAAGAATTAACGACGCCGTTGGAGGTCCAAAGATGGGACATGGTGGAGATCTTCAAAGGCTACTAACTATATATCATCAGAAAACAAGGTCCTTGGGGGTGTTTCCTGCATGAACATCACTGAAACATCTGAAAGTGCTGGACTGAAGCCCAGCTCCACACCCCTGTGCTTTGGCTGGCCACCAGGCAGTACTTTGGGCATGTAACTGGTCAGCCACAGAAACTGCTGGGAAGTGTGAGTGGATGAGTGTATGTGTTTGCTCTAGCAAGCAGTTTTAGCAAATAAGAATTAAGATTTTTTTTTTTTGTATTGTAATTATCTTACTTAAATAAGGGACGAGTATTAACATTAAGAACTGATGGCATTATTACTTTGTTTCAAAGGTGGTCAGGTAAAATTTTCTACAATATAACTGAAGGCACAACAGCAATGTCACTTGAGCTGTGGTCTAGGAGGACAGTCCAGGGAGCTGAGTTTAAATATTTCTTTACTAAATGTTGGTGATTTATTATATCAAATATTTAATATCCTAGTGCTTAAGCTAAAATCCATGTCTTTTATGAAGGATTTAATCCTGAACTGTCTTAGTAGTGGTGTCTGTTCAGCAGCCATCAGATTGTCTAAAATATGTCTTTTAAGGCTAGACAAGATGGCACCTAACTGAAGATTCACGTGATTCTTCAAGGCAAATAACTTGGAAGTAAATCAAACAGGATCAGGTCAAGAACTTATCCTTTGAAGAATCCTTTCTTTTCCTTCTGGATTGTCTACAAGCTCAGCATCTTGAGTAGCATATCTTTGGAACTCTCTTTTAGCGTCTTTTCTGACTCTAAAATAATAATTCCTCAGCCTTGCTGTGTCACCCATCTGAGCATGGTGCTAGCTGGTGTTCTTTGCTGCTGCTGTGTCTGGGAAAGGAGCAGTTACAGGAATTTGGAGACTGCCTGAAGTGCTGTAGTTGGCTTTCCACACGTTTTTCTGCCACGGGCATGCTTCTTCTCCAGGTTATCAATTACAGGGTTTGTAAACTTGCTGGAGGAGTTGCGTTGCATGATTGCTATGTGGGAAAAAGCTATTTCCCCCTGGCTGTTCCCTTCTTGCTCTGATCCAGCCTTGAACATCTCTTCCTCTTGTGAAAGACTGGGGACATGAGCTGACAGTGACTGTGACCTTGTGTGATGGCTCTTGCTGGGGAAAGATACCAAAGCTGAAGGCTCGGGGTTTCAGGCAGCGTGAGTGTCCTTTGTCTCCTGTCGTTTGTCTCTCATCTGTCTTGTATCTGCTCCCCAAATAGCTCCCTGCTTTTGCTGCATTAACTCAAAATGGGATGCTGCTATGTGGGAACACTTCGTGTATCCTGCCCAGAGGGTTTCTTTGTGGTTTCAGTCCTCCTCATGAGTTAGGATGCTCCTGTGGTGGATTTGGTAATGTTTGTTTAGGCTGACTCCTCCCTGTGGCAGCAGGGTGGCTGAACACCTCTGGCACCTTTCTGTTGAACCATTTTCTATATAAATCCTCTATAAATCCTGTGTGTTTGTCTTGCCTGTGGCCCGGGGGTGGTGGTGCTGTTGTTTTTCCCCGTGTGGCTCCCTCAGTTTCGGTGCAGTTAAGGGATGATGGCTGGTGGTTACTCCTGTTCCTTGTGGGATCTCCGAGGTCAGGAGGCAGCTTTGAGGTCTGCTGATGTTTGGAGGGTGGATTTGCTTCTCATGGTCAGGGAGGGAGCAGACAGGCTGTGCAGATGTAGCCAGAAATGCAGATTACTGCCTACGTTTTTCTTTGCCACTGCTTTGTTGGATGCTGATTCCATTGACTGGGAAGCTCTTTTATTCCTGTTGATCTGTCATGGAGAGAATCCCCCTGGCACATAACTTTAAGATACTGATGTGAAATCATGATGTGTTCAGATTGCAATCATCAAGCAATTGCAATTCTGTGTTATCTGGACAGAGGACAAATTTCATGGGTACAGAAATATAGATTGGTTGTGTCCTGCTTTTGTAGCAGGTCAAGACCTGGGCAGGAACCATCACTTCTGTGTTGTGTTTCCCACAGAAGGTTGTGGAGGGCTGTGGGCAGGACAGGAAGGATGCCATGCTCCAGCACGCCACCAGATCAGGATCTTGAGGTGCACCAGTGCCTGAGTCCTTCCTTTTCAGAGAACCAGAGTTCACAGGAAAACGTTTCTTAACTTTTCTAAAAGTGAAAGGGTTACAGTTATTGTTTGGCATTGTGGTTTCTGTTCCCTTTTGAATGGCAGGTACCTGTTTATACTGCCTTGGGGTTTTTTTTTCCTGGTGAAAGGGGAAACCCTTCTCTTGGTGTCTGGTATGCTAAATCAAAGCCAAAAGTTGAAATTTGTTTGGTTTTGGTTTTTTTTCTTGCAGGTAAAGAAAGCCTTTTTTGCCTTGGTGGCAAACGGTGTAAGAGCAGCTCCACTGTGGGAGAGTAAAAAACAGAGTTTTGTAGGTAAGTAGTTCTGACATTTTTCAGGGATTACTTGAATTTCCAAGGTGCTTTATTGTTTCAGACTTTCACAGCGTTGCTGTGCCTTGAGAATCATGATGCTTCTTTTAGGTCCCAACCCTCTGAAATTCAGTCTCTAATATTTGCACTTCACTGTGTATTTAAAAATAAAGGCAATGGTCACAGAAAGGAAAATTTGAAAACAGGGACTATAAAGAGAATAATTTAATAATTCAGTATCCTAGTATAAGTGCAGTATGAACCTGTCTTTGCCTGTGCTCAATAAGGTGCAGTGAGGATCTCTAAAACCAGAATTGAAGCTGCAGAGATGTCCCACGTTGGGTGAAAAACATTAAATCTATGTACTGCTTTTTTAAAAATCATGTCTTTAACTACCACAACAATAGTCTTTCAAAACTAGATCTCTTGCTGTTAGAAACTGGGGTCACAGTGGCAGTGACAAATAGAATTATGTATGTATTTCTTGTGACCTGGAATGTTGAGGATTCCTGGAAATTAATGGTAGATACTTAATCAAGCATTTGTTAAAATACTTTAAACCCAAGAGGGGAGGAGCAGCCTTGAAATACACCATAGGAGTGCTGTGTTTTTTATTTTAATTTGATTTCATTTCATGTTCTGTCTGTAACTAAGCTCTACTGATTTAAAGTTGACCTCCAGAATAATTTTTCCCTTCCCCATTTCTTAGTTTCTTCAGTTTAGATGTAAGAGTAGTAAACAGTGGAGCAATTGCATCTTCTCAAATCTAGAACTTGAAAACTCAAAAAAGATTAATATTTTCAGGTAACTAAACTAATAATCAATATTATATTACATAGCTTGGTGTTGGTGCTTAATATATATATATACATATATATATATACACAATAGATGTGCTATTTTTTTCTTTTGAAAAGTCACATTTCCATACAGACATTGAGGATTACCATGGAAATGATTGAATGAAGTTCTGTAATAAGTAATGGTCAAGAAAAATGTATTATACTGTTCCTTCACGTGAGTCTAGGAGTCTGCCTGACTTGGCAAGTACATAATGAGAATGTCTTATTCAAAAAGAAAATGAAAGGCAAGAATAGTTCTCCAACCCTGAAAGTTGTTCTAAACCCCCTCCTTTCTTTCCATGTTTTTGGGGGTGGATGTGGTCTGAATTCAAGGGGTTTTTTGAGTCACGTTGAAAGTGAGGAGAAGCACATGGGTTATAATACTGACTGTTCCTTCAGATGTGTTTTAATTCTGTGTGTTTAAAGCACTGTGTGAGTGTGAAAGTGAATAGACATGGTTTTGAAATCCTACTGTTAAATAATCCAACCCCAGTAGTATTTTACATGGATTTAACATTGATCATATTATATATTGGGAATACAAATTGAAAGTTCTGTATGTTAAGTATCTATCTAAAGACCTGCTTTTTTTTTTTTTTATGTACCACTTGTTACAGGAATGTTAACAATTACAGATTTCATTAACATACTGCATAGATACTATAAGTCTCCAATGGTAAGTATGATGTTAAGTGATAATTTGATCATTTGCCATACAATACAGAGACTGAAATACCAAACTGAAAGGTTTATGATGATTGTCATTATTATTTAAGTCTTTGGATGGTAACTTGGATGGGGGCTTGGATGCTGTAAAAAAATACTGTTCTTGGAGTGATGGTACAAAATAAACAAGTTAAACTAGTTAAATGTATGCAAATACTTTAGTTACGTGGCTGAATTGCACAATCAGTTGGAGATCTGTTGACTTCAATTAACTGTAATTTGAAATTCCCATTAGCAGTCAGTTGATTAAATTCTCTAGCTTGCATGTTCATACAAACATTTACATCCCTTTCTTGTTCCTGTCAAATCACAATTCCCCTTCTACCAATTAAAACATATGTACTATGTTTTACTAGCTAAAAAAATCAAGAACAGTTGGATGAGCAGACATCTGATGAATTTGCCTTCTCAAAGCTCATGATACATTTTAAACATTTTAAAATTTGTAGTGAAATTCTTATCAGATGCCAGTAGCGTGGTGCACTCACTTTTCTTTGTGTTAAATAATTATTTTTTTTTTCTCCCTGGGGATGGTCAAGAAGTGGGGGGAGGAACAAATTAAAAGTTCTTGCACACTGGTAACTTCTTTAAAATTGTTTCCATGTTGTAATGCCCCTCTACATCAATAATACTGATTTTTCCATGAGATGTTTGGGGTTTTTTTTTACCTAATGAATTCCACTCATTTACATTGTCTAAAGTCCTGTTCATGAGTTCCACTTAGAGTGGCAGCAGTAAGGAGGGATAGCTGAGGAGAGACAATATCTGACTTAAGTGACTGATGCAATGTTCTGTAAGAAAAATAAATAAATGAATGTTCCATCAGGGGATGCTTCATTTTAATATGCTATTAAATGCTAAAATGCTAGTTTTAATAGGTGAAATTGTGCAGAAAATATAATTCTTGAAGTATTTTAGCCATTCTTCCTGAAAGCATCAGGACATACAGTCTGAAGCACATTGTGCTAGGTAATATCCACCACTGAGTGAGGAGGAACATGCAGGTAGTTTCTCCCTGAAGAAGTGCTCTGTTAGTGATCAGGTAACTTTATGCTGTGAGCATTAAGAAGTCAGGTGATCAGGGCAAGCTTTTTACTGCTGTGTGAGGAATCACCCCAGGCTTTACCCTGGGTGGTTGTTTGAAGGTGATACAAATTACTGAGGTGATGCCTTTGACTCCAGAAAAGACCTGGACTGCGAGCCTAGGCCAGTAAAAGGCTTTCCTGTCCCCTTAATTGATAAATCCAGGATTGTACCCTGCATTAGGGGGCAGGATTGCACCCTTTTCTCCTTGCTACAAGAAATGCTGTGTTGGACTGTTCTTACTCTGTTAGGTTTGCAACAATGAAATAAAAAAATTATTCCGATGTTTGCGATGTTAATGATGGATTTAAATTAAATTACTTCAAGTTGAACTTCCATCTGCTTATTGTAGGTTCAGATTTATGAATTGGAGGAGCACAAGATAGAAACCTGGAGGGGTAAGAACATTTACTGCTTGGTTGATAACTTACTAGGTTCTGATGTTTTTCAGTATAGTGGATTTTGAATTCACTATAGGCTTCTCTCCATGTATTTTTTAATGAAAGTAGCAATAGTGAAAGCTTCTCTTTTGGCTCCCATTCCTTATTTTTCTGTCTGAAATAGCTATGGACTGGTGATCTGGGCTGTGTAACACTTTGGCCCCTCGTTCATGGCTCTTGAAGAAAGGAAAGAAGCGAGTGGAGTGAGGCATTATGTGGAGTGGGGATGAACAGAGCTGTGCCCCGGTGAGCTGCACCATGCAGCCAGAAATTCATGCAGCATTCTGGGTGTGAGCAGAGGTGCTGAATGCAGGGGGGGGCAGCTCCACGTCAAAAGTAATCTGTGTCCCATGGAATGATGCCTGGAGCTGTCAGTGTGCAGGCACTCGCAGAGCCAGAACGAGTAAAGGATTATTTGTTGTAATTGCAGTGACCTCTGCTGGTATCAAGCTTAGTCCTGCTTTCGAATTTTATTGTCTTTTTAATGTCAATATAGAGCACTGTGCATAAATGGTAGAATAACTAACTGTAAATTGCTGTCTGCCACTTAATTTTGTATGAATGAATTCATGAAATGCTTTCATAAAAAAGCTGATGTTTTCGTGTGAAGTGGTAACAGTCTATTAATTTTCTAACCACAGAGCTTTATTTACAAGAGACTTTTAAACCTTTAGTGAACATCTCCCCAGATGCAAGGTAGGATTTCACTGTTCACTCTGCTTAACTTGAAATACACTAACGCCATCTCAACTCTGAATTTAGGGTGTCTCTATGTAAAAAGAAACAAATTGTGTTGTAAACCACAGTACAGTATAAAAGGACTGTCTTTTAATGTAATCAAGGAGGGGTGAGAGGTTTTTTTAATTGTGAGTGAAGATTTTTTTTTATTATCCAAAGAAGGGAGTTTTGAATTTAACTTTTGTTGTTTATCAACATAACTGTTCTGGTAAATGAGCTATACATGGGTCAAAATTAAAATGCAAAACAGACAGTAGGATGACCCTTCAAGCTAGCCTGCAGGTCATCTCTATTTCATGAAATTCAAAAAATGTAGAGCCCTTCAGCTGTCTCTTTCTCAGCACTCACAGTAATTGGAAACTTTTAAGTCCTTTTCAAGGCAGGTAACTTTCCTTAACTAAAGGAAAGACAGTATCTCTGTGATTTGTTCTGCTCTACTATAAGTCTCTGTTTCTTAAAATATAAGTGACTGCCTTTTTCTTCTTGATGGGCGTTGAAAGAGGTTTTAAACTGTCATTATACCTTATTTACTAAATAACTTGAGAGATTCAGTTGATGGCTTAAATCTTGAGTGCTGCTTAATTGCTGAGCTGGAGGGTGAAGTGCTGGTTCTCGTTTTCAGTCTGGGCTGGGATTTGTAACCTGGCAAAGGAATCTGGGGAAGGGATCTCCACTGATTATTACACTGAAGTAATGAGATGCTCATGGAACTGCCATTTAGTCATGAATAAATAATTCAATTCGGTCATGAGGGATGTCTTTGGAAGGGTGGGAGGTTATAAATAATATTATTAATATGGCAGCAAAATAGCCATAATTGTTGTCAGACAGAGGTGCAGCACGAGAAGCCTTGCCATAAAGAAGATGCAGTAAAACTTTTATTATAAAAGGTGATGGCGAGTCAGCTTCAGAGCTGATGCAGAGATGGGCTGGGGCTCTGTGCCAGTCAGACTGGGGAAATCACTGGGGAATGGTTAAATCCTTACTCCAGGAGTGGAATCTGCAGCAGGGGGGGCAATCTTGGCTCTGTCTGCTTTAAATGAGGCTGTTTCCTCCCTGGGATGGACTCAAACACACAGCTTGTGTCTGGGAAGAAGCCTGCTCCAGCAAGTAGGTCCTTATCAGAGTTTTACCAACTTTATTACTTGATAATTGATTGCAGCTGCTGTCAGCTGCTTTAGCATGGGCTTACTACACCTAGGGGTAAAAATAAAGGGCCACTTGCAAGAAGAGCAGACTTGCACAGGTTGGAGTGTTGCTAAATCCTAGTCTGCAGTGCATGGGAATGTTTGAGATCTCCTGAGGAGAATTTTTTGCCAATCCCCAGTGATAATTCAGTGACATTATTAGATAATTGTTCGGGGTTCTTTGCATATATGCATGTAGCCATAAAAACCCTTTGTAGAAAATGTTACGGAAGTTTGGGATTGAGTTCATTAACTGCAAGAACTCCATTTTTCAGTTTGTCTCTTAAGAGAAAGACCTGTTCTGAGTTCAGGGATACTGCAAGCACAGCACTTGCTGGAAAAACAATTTACACTTGTGAAGAAATATTTTTTCTGTACTTTATACCACAAAATGGACTTTTCATCACATTTTCTTAATGGATTTAGATTTCCATGAGCATATAGTTGTTGATGTTTTACAAAGCAAAAAGCTGCAAAAGTTAATTTGAAATGCCTCAACTTTTGTTTTTTATAGCATTAAAAATAATGCAAATAATTACCACATATACTTCATGTGGGTTTATAAATGTGTGCATATGTATCACTTGGCATGACTTGTTAGCTAGAATTCATTAAAAAAATAAAATGTTTTTCTCCTCAGCCTTTTTGATGCTGTATATTCGTTGATCAAAAACAAAATCCACAGATTGCCAGTTATAGATCCAGTCAGTGGAAATGCACTTTATATACTTACCCATAAAAGAATCCTCAAGTTCCTCCAGCTTTTTGTAAGTATTTAAAGCTATGCTGTGCTTAACTGGTTTTTCCCCACGGTAGATATCTGATATAATTAAGTAATTAAAGTCTTAGTGCAGAAATCTCCTAATGAATGTCTATATTCATTGTGTCTTTGTTTATCTTCTATTGGTAACAGGGAAATTAAAGCTTGATACAAGGCCTATATTTTCCTTTTGCTTTTATTCCTTTAAAGAAACCTAAACACCAAGGAGTTGTCTATCAGAGTAATTTGCTGTCGTTTCTGGAACATCTCCTCAGCTTCAGGAGTTTGTTTACATGAAAAGAAAAACGAATTGTCTCCCAGAGCTGAGACTGTCGTTATTCTCTGTAGTAATGTTAGTCACAGCAATGAACAGGAGGCCAAACAAAGCAACGAGTGTTCAGAAGAAATGTTCAGATGAATGTTTCCTATCTTCTCTCTCCAGTTTTAGTGGGAATGACGTAGCTTAGGATCTACAGCTTTTGGTGGTGTGTTACTACAAAAAAAAAAGGAGTAAAAATCCTGGTTACATTGTCTTAATTTAGAGCTGCTTTGAACAGAAACCCCTTGGGTTGTTTGGGTTTTGTACTAACCTGTGGTGATGTGAAAGCATCACTTGGAGGCTGCAGGTGGATGAGTGTCAGTGTCAGTCCATTCCTTCTGGCTCCCCAGATGTCAGAGATGCCAAAGCCTGCCTTTATGAAGAAGAATCTGGATGAACTTGGAATAGGAACGTATCACAACATTGCCTTCATACATCCAGACACTCCTATCATTAAAGCCTTGAATATATTTGTGGAGAGAAGGATATCAGCACTACCTGTTGTGGATGAGTCAGGTGGGTGCAAGGGTGTGGAAAGGGAAATACTGCTGAGCTCTGGGCTGGTGCTGGGGTGGAGGGGAAAACACAAGAAAGAGGGAAAAAAACATCAGTAAAAAGGCATGGGGGATGAAAAGAAATATAAAGAAATACTTGTGCAAAATGTAGGTTGGTGGGTTTGGAAGAATTTTGTTATTTGATGAGTTGTTTGGGTTGTCTTTTCTTCTTGACCTCTCTTTCTGCATAATTATAACAGATGAAAGCAGGAAGCAAGAAAACTGATATTGTAACTTAAACACTTCATTAACTTCTGTTTTTCTTTTCTTTTTAGGAAAAGTTGTAGATATTTATTCCAAATTTGATGTAATAGTAAGTATATCTCTTAAATTCTATTTAATATTTTATATGTAGTAAGCATTTGCAAATTAATTTGTTAATACAACAGTTTTATTTTGTTCCTTTGGCTGTAGTTAACAAACTGAATGGAAGGGATCTAATTCACCATGCACATCATTATTTTTTTTATTACTACTTTTATTAAAGTTGTCCTTAGTTGTACTATTTGCACACAGGCTTTTACTGCTCTGGATGTTACCCAAAGTAAGATCTGGCAGGGCATAACCCAGAGGAGGGGATCAAAGCTGGTGAAAAGGTCGGAAGGAATATCCTGTGAGGAATATCTGGGGACTCTGGCTTTGTCTGGTGTGGGCAAAAGGAGGCTGGGGGCAATGATGGCTCATTGCTCTCGAGGCTTCCTGAGGAGGGGAAGTGGAGAACGGGATCCAGTGACAGGATGTGTGGGAATGCTTCAAAGCCACACTGCAGGGCTTCAGAGAGGCTTTAGGAAGCATTTCTTTGCCAAGAGGTGGTTGAGCACTGAGCAGCTTCCCAGGGAGGTGCTCGATGCCCCAAGCTGTCAGTGCTAAGAGCCACTTGGGCAGTGCCCTCAATAAAATGCCTCAGCTTTTGCTCCTCCCTGAGTGCCAGGCTCTTGGACCTTGTGGGTCTCTTACACTGGACTGTTCTGTTCTTGCTGGTTTCTATTTTTGAGGGAGGACTTCCTTTCCAGCTGCTGCCACTCCAGTCTGTTCTCAAAGAGAATGCAGATTCCTCTGTGCAGCTTTGTACAGTTTGATCTTCTCAGTGATGTAAAAACTACTTGGCCCATTCTTTTGTGCCTCTGACTCCACAGTCTTGCATCTGAACTCCTCCTGCTTCAGATCTAATCCAGGATGCTGTTTCTGGATTTCCCTCAAGATTCCAGTTGCATACTCAGATCCATGCCATGATTTAGCAGCCTCTGAGAGCAAGGGCTCTTCTGTTCTCGTGGCTTTCGGGAACTTGAAAAATATAAATCTGTTTTTATCCCTGTCCCCTCCCAGCTCTGTGCACCTGCTTTCTAATTGCAGCATCTGACAACTACATTATTTTCTAGAGATTTCACTGCCCAGGTTGTCACCTACCAGCTGCACTAATGAAGAATGCAGATGTCTGAAACACTGCCTAGAAGGCCTTCAGTAAAATGAAGAATAGTCCCAAGTGGAAATAATTTAAGCTTGTAAATATCTCTGGCTGCAAACATTGTTCTTAATACTGAAAATTCTGTGATGTCACTGCTTTTGCCTGTCATTTCTGAGCATTTGTCTTTGTTATTTGGGATGCTCTGCTGTGGAAGATCCTGTTCTGCCATAAAAGCTTGTCAGAAAATAAACAGTAGCTGTAGAGAGAATGACCTGAGGTATCAAACACAGTGAAATTTCACAGGTGGTGGATTCAGGCTTTCAGTTTATTTTGTAACTGTGTTAGATTTTGAGGCAGGACACGTTTCCTGCATTTCCCTTTTTTCTTCAGAAAGACACCAAAAGGAAGAGGGCTCCTTATGCTTTTCATTCTTTTCGTTTTCTAAGTGATGAGGCAACAAATAGGATTTTTTGAGATGTTGGATCATTTATCTGGAAAACAAAAAACATATTGGGAACTGGATGAAAACCCCATACCACAAAGATAATAATTTTTAGGATATAATTGTTTGCACCCAGCTAGTAACATGGGAGTTAGTGCATCTATTGATTACTTGGGATTTTCCTCACATGTCCTAGTTTGCTTATTAAGTTGGGGGAAAAAGATTCTATTCTTAAAAGATAATCACCTCTGAGCTTCCAGATTTCAACCTGGTCTTCAGCTTTAAAAGAAGGAAAAAAAAAAGGTAATCTGAAGTGTATGATCTGATCTGCCAATAAACATAGAACTCCCAAGATGGTGATTTTTAACTTTTAACCAGGTGGCTAATAACCTTGCTCGGTGGTAGAAGCTATGCCTGTATATCCAGCTGGCTAGATAGATAGATTTCTTTAATTTTAAGTGTTCTGGATTAATTTTCAGGTTCTTGATTGGGGAAACCTGGGAATAATGGAGTGATGTATAGGAATAACTTTATATTGCAGCAGTTATTGTGTGTAGGGTGGCTTCAGTTTGCAGAGGCTTTTTATGTCCTCTCAATGTCAATTCATTAGAACCTGGTTAAATTAATTAACTAAAATTGTTTTTATCTTCACAATCATCTGGAACCTGTCATGTTTGGTGTAATTCAGTTAAAAAACTTGACCCGAGTATCTTCTAGCCAAAAATTAATTTAATTTTATTGCTTGGTCCAGTGCTTTCATTTAAAAGCTGTCTTTGTTCTTCCTTCAGTGTCTCAGCAGCAAAATCAGTAGGCCAGGCTGTGCCAACAATAAAATTCCACTGTGGTCTCACCTACAGAAAGCTTTTGCGGGCCTGGGTAGAGTCCTCTCACTGCAGGCATGATCCTGTTCTTAGAATAGGAGTTAAAAATGTCAGCTTTCAAAATCTTTTAATCTCTTTCTGTCGGTGGTGGGGATGGGATCTCATTGTTATTATTCTTACAGTACTTATTAAAATAGACCCGGAGACACAAGTTGTCATTGAATGACAGCACCAGCTGAGTCCAGGAGAGGGAGTTTGAGCCCACGAATTAGAGAGGTGGAGAAGGAATTTGCTCTCCACTTAGCTCTCAGCCTCTGATATTAACTCTGTGGGTGGTGTTCAGAACAGCTGGTGTCTTCCCCAGCCCTGTGAAAAAACAAACAACAAAAGAATTGTGTATTCTGTGCGGTGTGAAACCTGAAGAGCTTCACCTTTACATTTGGTGGCAAAAGCAGGATGAGAGACACCAAGCCAAAGATGAGATACAAAGTAAGGTTTTCACTGGCCTAATGCCTATCACCAGTTTGGTCAATTAACCCGGGGTGTCAGGTGGTGTTTAGCATCATTGTGCTCGACAGTTTCCAGCATCTGAAGCTGAAGAGCATCTGCTTTGTTTAATATGTTACTTGGAATGGACTCAGACCAGAAATGCCTATCTGCTTGATGCCAAAATATTTACTTTATTGAGTACTTTGTTACTAAGTACTGAGCTGTCTGATGTGGCCTGGGTTTGTTTTTTTGCAGAATCTTGCTGCTGAAAAAACGTATAATAACTTAGATATCTCGGTGACACAAGCCCTACAGCACCGCTCTCAGTATTTTGAAGGTGTTGTAAAGTGTAGTATGCTGGAAACACTGGAGACCATTGTGGATAGAATAGTGAAGGCTGAGGTGAGTCCCTGCACAGCAAGTTAAAATTTGTGTTATGACACTGATAAACAGTACAAATTTATCCTCTTTGAGTTGTCTTGATTACTTGGTGAAAGTATTTTTTTAATTAATTATGTGTGTTAGGTCTCAGTCTATAGACTCAGGTTTTGGGTGCTTATAGAGATGTGCAAAACATTTAACAGTATACCTGTAATAATATTCAGTTATTTGCATTTCTGTTTTATGGCATAAACTGAATGCAACGCTTTCCCAAGTATTTTCCAAGCCTGTTATAAGTTCTGCAAACAAATCGTTTGTCAAACTCCAGTTATTTATAGCTTGGCTCAGGAAATTTATTGGGTGCAACTTGTTTTGATGCATGATGGAATCCTGCACTGCTCTCATAGAAATGCAGTGAAACAGGGCCATAAATAAATTCTTGTAAAGAAGCCTTCACTAACTGCTCTTGTAAATTTTGTATCTGTGTGCTGTCCATTCTTTTGGTGCTGTTTGTTAGTACTGGGAACTTCCTTACACACAGAGGTGAATGAGTTTGTAGATCTTCCTCCTCTGTAAGGCGTCTCTGCAGAATAAAATCAATAATCCCCAGTTTCAGTCATCTCTGAGGTGTGATCAGCTCCAGTTATATGCTTTAACTTGATCAATTGCAAGCTTTATTTATTTGTTAGGGTTGTAATCAGGCATATACTTGATATGAGGAAAACTTCCACTTTGTTAACAAGCCCTTAGACCCTCATGAGGCAATTTCTACTTGTAACTTTTTGCATTTGCTTGAGCTTTCTCCTGAATAATTTTAGCATTCTTGATACACAGATTTCCAACTTGGATTATCTCATTACTATCTTAAGAAGCTTTAGACATTTGGGTTTTAAGAACAACTCCTACCCTCTCATTCCGTCTAAACACAGTGAGATTACATGTAAAAATGAGTCAGTCAAAACTACTACAAAGCTATTTTTAGCTGCCAGACAACTGCTTGATCTTACAAGCAATTAAACAAATGAAACATTGTCCATTTTTCTTGATTTCATTACACTGAGAGACGAATAAAATTATTAAATACATGCCTATGCAGAAACTGATACACCTGTTTAAAATACCACCAGCGTAGTTTTATCAGAAATAAAATATTTTCTCTCAATTCAATAGTGAAGAGAGGTAATGCACTTGGGTGAAAGTAAACATGTAGTAGGCTCTGTGAACTCTGGACAGACACTTCCCTGGTTCTGCAGTGGCTTTTCACAGCTTACTCTGGCCAATAAGCCAGGATACAGGAGCAGTTAGGACAGAAGTTTTGTGGTGTAAAATATTCCATAGAAGAGGTTTGTAAAGATAAGATCATTATTTGAAAATATGATCTTACTGTTGATAAACCTTTCTTCTGAGTTGTGTCCTTGTGTTTATTTGCATAGATAAATGGAATAAATTTTCTGCCTTAAACAGTCTGTTTAAAACAAATTGTTTGTAAAACAAATCTGGCACTCACTTTCCATTGTGTAGCCCTTTGAGAAAAAGGTTAAAATCAACTCGGATGTCAAAATACGACAAGTTTTAGTGTTCTGGCTCTCTGCTGAGGAAGTTAGGAAGTATTTTTCAGGAGGAATCCTCATTTTATTACTGTATCCAATTCTTTGGAGACCACAGGCTGAGCTGGGCAGAGGTTGTAACTTGGGGAAAAGTGTTTGCTGTGAGAGCAGAAGGATTTTCAAGACCTAGATCTCGACTTACCTGTCACTTCATAGCAGGTCCTGTTGCCATGTCAGATAGCTGTGTGCTTTTTAAACATGCACTACTTTAATTTATGTAGGGCAGGCATGTTTGTGTCACTGTGAGGCAATTGCTGTTCCTGACATATTGAACCATTTTAGGGTTGTTTTTTCCTACTTGTCTTCCTACCTCTTGACTTTAGGGGTTTTGTTTGTTTCTTGGTTTGTTTTTTCTTTGCTTTGTCTCCTTGAAACCGAGTTAATAAATGTCTGATTCTTCTCCCTGCTGGCAGGTTCATCGTTTGGTGGTAGTGAATGAAGCTGATAGCATTGTGGGTATCATCTCCCTCTCTGACATCCTACAAGCTCTGGTACTCACACCTGCAGGTATGGATCTGGACACTGGTGGTGTGCACACACCCCGCTGGGTTTCACTTACTTCACACTGATAAATGTCTGATTTCCAGCTTTTGGAACTGATTATGGTTCTTTGATGCACAGGAAATTTCAGGAAAAAGCTGACAGAATATTAACTGTCAGTCTCCTTTCACTGAGGAGGGCGTGCAGAAGTTTCAGGAATGTCCCTGCTGTTCCTGTATCTTTTTCTAGGGGGAAAAAAAGATCTTGATTAAAGTTTTAAGTGCATGGAGCTCAACGTGTAAATAACATCTACAACAGGGCACCTTCCCCACCTTCTGAGTTTCTGTACTCTGGCCAAGTGTGGTCACAGCTGTGTTTTCCACCAAAAATCTCTTCCTGGAGCCTTGCTGTTGTCCAGCTCTGCTTGGCTGGCACAGTTTTAGTCAGAGAAGGTTCCTCAGTTCACCAGAACTCTTCCAGTGTAAAACTCTCTTCTGATCAGGTTAAATCTCTAGCGATCAATCCAAACATGATCAGGTTCCTTTTGACAAGAGTATGCAGCAGTGGGTTTATTTCTGCTGCTTTTATCTTGGTGTGGAGAGTTGGTTTGGCTGGGTTTTGTTTGGGTTTGGTTTTAAGTTTTGCCCGAGTTCGTAACCTGTTTTATGTTCTTAATTGTAACTTCACTCTGACCTCATAAATTACTTCAGTGCCACAAGAACTAAAGCAAAGCCCTGTTTTGGCTCTGTAAGGAAGGCAAAATGTCTTGAGGATTATTACCATTTTACCTCAAAAAAAAAGAAAAAAATCAGAGCCAGATAAATCCTTTGAAAAACTATATGTGAACTTAACTGAAATCTCTTACCTGCCCTGATAGATAACATAAGTATATAAAAGGTTTTTTTCCCTCAGTAGACTTAAAAAAAACCCCATTAATATACCTTGTTTAATTAGAAATATTTCTGTTCTGAAGAGAAGTACTCAGCAATATTGCTGGATGTGTTGTGTCAGTACATCTGGTTCCCTTTAATGACCTGGAAGAGCAAGAGCAGAGCAAGGAACTCAGCTCTCAAGAAAGCATGGATGAGAAATCAGCCCAGAGGTCTGGCTCAGATGGAATCCTTGCCTGGAGAAAGAAGAGGGAGGTGTAAAGACAGGCAGCCAGGGGTTCCCCAGGCAGAGGAGAGAGTTTCATCCATGACTGGAGGGTAGAGGGATCCCAGAAGAGCAGATTTTAGTGCTAATGGTGCCAAGTTCAGACAGCAAAGATGCATTTTGGTGCTGACAAACCAAGAGCTTTGTTGTACTGGAGTTCCATGGACCTACATTGGAACTCTGAGCTGAGCTAAAAGTGCTCTGGAATTCTTGCAAGGGACAGTGTCTCCTCTCACTCTGGGGCAGCACCGTGCTCTGAGATCCTGGAGCTGCTGGAACTCACTGAGCTAACAGGAAACTGAGCCAGCAAAAAAAAAGCTGCAGTTTGGTCAGCCTGGCACGCTGAACCTGCCCACAGAAGAGTCTGGTGCAGGGGACAGGGGTTAGAGCAACAGCAAGGGCAGGATGGTGCCACTGGAAGAGAGGAGGTGAGAGAAGGTGGTTTTGGGGGACAGTTAAGCATCAGATTGCATTTCCACAGGCAACTGCCCAATTCTCAACTAGAATTTGTCTCATTCAGGAAGGATGTCTGCGATGTAAATCTGATTTGTAGAGTGAGAAGTGTGACTTTGCTCCTAAGAACACCAGATAAATCACACGTCCAGTTCTCTTCACAGTCTGGGAAAGGAAAATTTATTGACTGGCAGGAATTAAGACCAGCCTGTGTTTGGGAAAAAAATAACAGCTGTGATGTGAAAACTGGATATATTTAATGAATCTTTCAGTGTTTGATTATACATCATTACAAGTAGCAATTCCAGGTTTCTGGCAAGAGATTTTTATTGTGTGGAGTTGGATGCTGACTCCAAGCTCACCACAGGGTTCAGTCATTGCCCAGCATGTTTGAGTACCTGGAGAAGAGGTGAGATCCTGCACAGTCCTGTTGGACCGGTCTCTCAGAGCCCTGCTGTAAGCAAAATCTGCCTCTGAGCCAGGAAAAATGGGTCCATCAACACAGTGTAGTTAAACTAAATTCTTCCATAGCTTGTGCTCAAGCAGGACTCCCTTTTTGGGAGCTGTAATGATGATTAAGCTGGGCTCTAAACTGAGGGTTGGATTTTGGCTGTGGGTTTTTAGTTGGGAGTTTTTAAACTATTTTTTTTTTGTGCTGGGGAGGATTTTCAATGGCTCTTGGAGTAACTTCCCAGAAGGGTTGCTCAGATTTAGCAATGAAATTAAAGCAGTGATGGTCTTGAGCCCCCCTCGTTCTGTCT
The DNA here is from genome assembly GCA_013396955.1 of Regulus satrapa. Lineage (NCBI taxonomy): Eukaryota > Metazoa > Chordata > Aves > Passeriformes > Regulidae > Regulus > Regulus satrapa. The sequence continues at coordinate 6,947 of VWZN01021534.1, read as the reverse complement.
CACCGTGGCATTTAGGAATCCTGCAGTTTATAAATGTTGTATTCAGAACTCGATTCTGATAACGGGATCAGGGAAAGTTGCAGCAGTTGGAATGAGCTCCTGCAGCTGTGTGCCCAAGGAAATGACAGCAGCTTTCCTCTTCTGTTCCCAGGTGCCAAACAGAAGGAGAACGAGAGCGAATGACTGCTGTGAATGTACACGTTTGTAGGAGAACTTGAACAGAGTTTCTGGGTCGTTTGTCTCAAGAGCAGTGACTGCAATGGAACAGGGCAGGATGGTTGAGAATGTGTTTTGGGACTTAGTGATGGATGGATGGATGGATGATGAGTCTCTTCCCCCCAGTGATGTCGCAAAAAAAAAAAAAAAAAAAAAGCAGCATGACAAAAAGCTTATGTTAAAATGTAGGCTCGTATTTCAAAATGTCTTCAAAACATTTGCTGGAAGACTTCACATGATGTCCTTCATTAAAATGCACTGTATTCTGAAACCTTTTTCATTTTGTATTTGACAGAAGTCACTGGTCAGCAATGGATATATGTGACATAAGGCAAGTGTATGGCATATTCATATCATAGTGCCTTATGTCAAAATACAGCAATATGTCATCACTGTTGCCCATCACTGTCAAAGGAAGTGTTGTGCTAAACGAGACACTGTATTTGAATGTGAAAGTCTTTAAACCTAAAACCAAATCAGTTTCAGTTCTCATTAGATTTGTCATAAAAGCTGTAATTTGGGTATCGGTAGACTTCTTTAAAAACTTCAATGACAGTTTTGTGTTCAATGTTGCATTCTGAACTGAAATGTAAAACAAGACTGATTTAAAAACAGCTTTATTTATTTTTACTTTCATGACAATTTTTTACACATCTTTGGTGGATAGCTAAAATTTCACCATATCCATTAATAAACTGTTGATTGTTATACAAACAAGTGGGAGATTTTTCTCATTATTTAAAACTTTGGAGATGCTGAAGCCGTGCCCCGTTCACCGGTCTGTGTTACTCGAGCTGAAGATTTTGGAAGCGTGGATTGCAAGCGCTCTGTCCTGTCATACACAGGCACTGCAGAGGAATTGAGGTGCCAGAGGACAAGATTTTCACCTGTATTAAAGTGTAAAATGACATTTGTACAGCAAAAACCTGAAACTTTTTATTGTATGTGATTTGTACAGAAGTGGAGTGAGGAAAAGCCGTGGGGTATTTGCTAATGTAAATGTACTGTAAAGTTTGAAGACTTTTATAATTGTAGATTCTTGTAGATGGAAGCAATTAAACCCTACAACATCAGTTTGGTTTTAGCAGTTCGTGCCAAGTTCTTTCGCATGTATGAATGTACATGCATTGGGAATAGTGCAAACCAGGAGCATTCTTGTTTTCTTTTCAATGGAAAGGTGGCTTATGCTGATGGAATACTCCGGGTAGGACTTCTGTACTGTGTTTCCAGCCTGAATACTGCACTGGAATAATGCAGGAAAGGGATCCATTATTTTTTCATTTATAAACAAATGTGGAGATAAAAGGTGAACAGTTTTCAGTTTGCTTATAAAATGTAAATATAATGATAATAATAATACTGATGAAAAACTTTCTTCAGAACTTTTCCCCTTTCTACACGAATTTAAATTTTGAACTAAATGTGTAAAAACTTCCTTCTTGCAGGTATCTTTCGTGGCTAAAAATATTCCTGTAGTAGATGACAGAAACTGTTCACTGAGACTTTCTTCCACTTGCGAGAAACATTTACCATGTGAAAAACATTGTCAAGTCTTTCTCCCAGCACCGTTCCTGACTGGGTAAATATTGACTGTTCCCTGCAATCCCTGATAGTATTGAACTGGAGCAGCTGCTTGTTGCCATCAGAGCTGACACCAGCGCAGCTCTGCTGATCCTCGTGTGGGAGATGGAACGATCCAAACTAGAAACAGCGGCTCTCACTCTTCACGGGGCGTGTGGAGGGGAGAATTTGTGGTAGGGAACCGATTGAGGGTAAGTGAGCAGCAGCTGGAGCTTGGTGAAAGGCACCAGGCCAGGCTCTGCAGCCTCCTCTGGCAGGTGGAGGGGCAGGGAGGTGCCCAAAGGCATCGGGGGATCTCTCTATCACTCGTCTGCATGAGCACATTCTTCGGCCGTCTGGTCAAGGTATTTTTAAAGATAAGGATTGAACCACTGGTAATTTTTGTAATATGTATTTTATAGCACAAGTTCTCCTGTCCCTCTTCACGCAGATGCTGTGGGCCTGCCACAGCAGAAAGCCAGAATGAACGTGCAGTTTTCAGGTGACCACATACAAGCTTCCCGTTTTCACATGGTGACAACTGCTGTTAACATCTTATGGACACAAGAGCAGCAAAATTCTGGAGAGCAGCCTCCTCCTCAGTGGTACAAAATTGTGTTGACAGAATTTCCACCCCTCCTCGCTGGAATTCGGCTCTGAAGTCTGCGTTTGTGAGTGGCAGAACCGCGCCGTGACCCCACGAGCAGGAATAAACAGCAGTGCCACCAAAATGCTTGTGCTGGCACAAGTGCCAGTGCTGATGCAGTAAACAAAGCTTCAAGAAATGGTGTCGCTTTTAATACAGATCAGTTTTCTACAGAGCTAGGAAAAAATGCTTGTTCCAGCATAAGGGAGGGACAGGAATAAGTAAAGGAGGGTAGAGAGAGGAAGGGTGACTCAGCAGCGCTGCTGCATGTTCCAGATTAAAGGGACAGTGTAACTAAAGCTTCAGTCTGGGGCTCTGCGTGCAGCTCGTTAGGGGTCTCAGCCATGAAAAAGAATTAATGATGTGTCATTAGACTCTGCTTCTTGTGCATTCTCCCCTCTGGACAGGCACCTCTAGATCTGAGACCACAGCTCCTTTGCTTGTCACAGACAGGACCATGCTGCAGGTGGAGGTGTCAGTAAATGTCCCCTGTGACTCCTGAAAGTCTGCTCAGTGGTCTTCAGGTTCTATTGAAATGGGTTCTGTTTTAACCAGCAGGACTGTAATAACATGTGATTGATGCCTTTGCTTTCCTGTGCATTTCCTTGCCCAGCAGATGTCTGTGAAAGATAATTATTCTGAAGGGCTTGTCTTGGAAGGGCTTTTACCTACTCTGGATATTTTTAACTGCTTAGCTATAAGAAAATGTTTCTTAGTAGACTTCAGTCCTCAGTATTTTTCAGTACCTAGAGATGCTCTGAACTGTAGAAAAATGACCCTTTGCTGACATTGCTGAAAAACATTTTCCTGTTTTACTTCTGGAATCCTTTAGGTAACAAGTCTGAGATCAGATGGTGTGTGCTGTTTGCTAGGAAATTAATTCCAATTGTGTATCTGAGGCCTGTTCATCTTCTATTAAGGGATGCTGTTGTGCTGGGACTGTTGGAGTAAAACAGAAAGAACAAGCCTTGCTTTCCAAGGCCTGAGCTTTTGTCCTCGTGGCAGACAGGAGGAATCCGACTGAAGCAGTTCCAAGGCTCCACATGGAGAACACTCCTTGCCATTTTTAGAGGGAGCATAGGGTAAGTTGGAGTTTTTAGTTTTGGTCCAATTAGAAGTGAAACCACACGTGCTTAATCCTGTCTCAGGCAGGCCCTGTAACTGCTCCCACTGAGCTCTCTAGGCAGCTTTAGAAGCAACCAGTTTACTTCTGAAGTTTCTGTGAACTTTCACCCATATTGAACACTTATTAAGGGTAATTTCCAGAGGAAAATGCCATTCCGGATAATTTAATGCTACCCTTGTACCCACATAATGCATTTATGCAAAAAGAATGTTCTGCAGACGCTGCTCTTTACTTCAGGACTTCATTTAAATGTGGTTTTGAAAGTCACTTTCTTGGTACTCATTTGTTTTCTGGTGCTTGCAGTCAGACCTGTTCCTGCTGCAGTGAATGGGCAGGAGGTGACCTGTACTCACACATCAAACTCATTCCTGTAGCAAAATCCCTGTGTCCCTGCCAGCTGCACACCAGGACCTGCAGGCCGTCAACCCGTGGTGTCAGCACCTCCTCTGAACTGAATTACTCCCTTAATTTGCTTCTACTAACATTTTGCCAGCGTTTACTATCTGAATATTGCAAAACACCATCCCCGTGGAAAGGCAGGGAGCAGCAGCAAGTGCAAGGCTGCAGCGAGTGCACGGTGTAACCTCTGCGGGCAGCAGGGGCTGGGCTGTGCCTGTGGAAGCCCAGTGCAAACACTGGACACGCTTCAAAACGCTCCTTGGGAAGGTCCTGCTTGGCTGAAGGACAGAGCAGGTGATTGTGCTGCTAATCGCTGCAGCGGGGATTGAAGGGACGAGTCAGAGCTGTTCTGCCTTCGGAGCTGTGGGTTTGTACTGGATTCGTGTAAAAATGCTTGGCTGTTGAGTTACCTGTACTAAGTGACATCTATTGCGGTCCTTTTCCATCAGGGAAAAAAAAAAGTAGATACAGGCACCGTTTGTCCAGCCTCCCTCGGCACTCGCTCCACCCCTGCTTGCTGTTTTCCCTTTGGTGTCTCATCTTTCCGAGCTCCAGCTGAGGTGTTGCATTCTTGGAGCGTGTGACCTCATTTACAAGAACATTGATGCCATTCATGGTCGGAGCCGATCCCGAGGCTGCGTTTGATTTGCGGGAGTACCTGGGAAAAGGCCCGGAGCACGGCCGGTGCAGGGGCACGCGGCTTTGTCGCTTGTCCCGCAGCTCTCCGAGCTCACAATTTGCAAACGCTGCAGACGTGTGGGGAGCAGGGAATGCACAGGCACAGCCCTAATTCCCAACGCTACGGAACGCTGCGCTGGGAAAACACGACCCGAGCCTCACACCTGGACTGTCGTGGGGGAGAGGATTTCAGCAAAGGGGAGTTGGTGTGTGAGGCCGTTCAGCCCTACACGGAGGAACAGTAAGAGTTCAGCTGATGGGGCAGCGTCCCAGAGCGCTGCCGAGGGCCGTCAGCAGTGGCACCCAGCCCTAGAGCGTGGAAAAACAACAAAACTTCCCCCAGAGCTCTGTGTTTCCCTCTATTCCCAGCGTCCCAGCCGAGGCAAAATGAAGCGCTTGCAGGATCCTGCTGGAGGAAGGATTATTAACCAATCCCCCCCCAAAGGAACGGTGGAAGAAAAGGAAGCAAAAGGTTTTTCTTCAAAATAAACCCATGCCCGGGAAGGATGAGTTCTGTGTTGCTGCTGGCAAGCATCCTAAGGTGAGACAACTCCGTTGCAATCTGAGGCAAGAAAGTCGATAAAGGGGGAGGAACAGAAAGCCTGCAAGAGTGAGCTGCCCTAAACAAGCACAGAGTGAGCCAGGGGCAAGTTAACAGAAACCAGATAAATAAACAGACACAGCTCCAAAGGGAGAGTGGGATAAGAAAAAGAGAGTAAGGGAAAAGACCTAATCAAAAGAAGTGGAACAAAAGCAGAAACTCCCACAAACGGGGAAAAAAAAAATGTCGATGCTCAACGCTCTGAGCATGTGGAGGGATGTGGATGTATATAGCCTGAAAATACAAATTAGGTTTCACCAGAGTAAAAAGCCCAAAAAGTGCCAAAATATGACAGGCGAGTAATAAGAACTGTAAGGAGGTGGAAGTTGAAAACGTAACTAGAACCAACTTCAGCTATTTTTCGAAATCCACGCACTTAGTTGGAAGGTAATTCTTACCTCGGTCCTCTCAGTGTCCTGGCAGAGTAAAAAGCCCAAATTTTGGACCGTGGCATGGTTCCAGAGGGATGATGGCACAGCTCCAAGGGTTGGTCCTGCAGGATCATGGCTTCTGCAATCCTCCCGTCCTTCATGACCAATTGTGTCTTGTGTGATGGTGCTGGACACGGGGCAGGGCTGTCCCTCTGCACCTCTCGGGGAGTGCTGAGCAGGATCCCTGTTCACAAACGCTGGATTTCCACGGGCTGCTGCTCTTTTGCAGAGCTCCCAAATCCCCCTCCCAATTCCTAGGGGGATGCTCAAGGGTTGTGATGTGCTGGGAATCTGTGCTGGAGTGAGTGGAAAAGACAGACTCGACAGAGAGAATGAGCATGCAGAGTTATCTCACCACCGTCATCACTGAGAAAGTGCAAAACCCCCCGTGTTTCCTCACGAAATAACCATCCTTCCCTCACCCACCTATTCACTGGAAGCTGTTATTCCTGCTGTTTAGCAGGCTACCAGCACTTGTCCTGTAAAAAACCCCATAATCCAGAAGATGGAGGGTATCATTTGACTATCCCCAAAAATGCAGGTATCTCCTAAAAGCCTGTCTGCCCCTCCAGAAATGAATCGCTTTTTTGTGTACAAATGGGTTTCTTTGGCTTCAGTCCCCCGCCCTCTCAGCAGGTTAGATGAATACGTGGGAGCGGATGGGTGAGATCGGGGAGAAGCCAATCCGTGTCCCTTCACATCACCCAGCTGTTAAATTGGTTTGTTGTACTCTGCCATAACAGCACGTCAGGTATCAGCGTTCCCAAAAAGATGCACATCCAAAAAAATTAATTCTAACTAACATTCGTTTTTCAAGAATATGTGCGAAGGGTGGATATTAACCCAAAGTATTCAAAATCAGTAGCGGGGGAGGGGGGAAATGCGACTTTCCTGTCTTCGTGTCTTTCTCCCTTAAATTCTGCATCCATTAAGTGCTGCAGCAGCACCAGTACGGGCAGCGGAAAGCTCTGCACCGCTCGCATCCCAGAGTTCACCATTCCCAACCTCCCAGACGCCTCGCCGCCTTCCCTTCCCTACAATTCCCGGCACTTTATCGACGCTGGGACCCGACGTTTCTCCATCAATCACCTGCGCGCACGGGGAAGGCGCCGAATTAAATTCAAACAAGCCCGGAGCCGGCGGGACACGGGACGGGCAGCGCCGGATCCCCCTGCCCGGGGAGGGGAGCCCGGCATGGGGACAGGGATGGAGACAGGGACGGGACACAGCTGGAGCCGGGGTCGGAACTGGGATGGGGACATGGAAAAGGGATGACCAAGGTGACGGAGG
>VWZN01021530.1:0-10210 GCA_013396955.1 Regulus satrapa | reverse complement strand
GTGAAGAACACTGTAGCTGTGTTATACTAGATTCTGAGGACAAAAGACTCCATCACTGAAGGCAAAACCTACATCTAATACAATGTAAGAATCCATTTACTCCACACAGCTGCCCTCCTGTAACAAATTCAAGGACAAGTTCAGACTAGTACCGCAAATAATAGTGCAAATCTAATAAATTAGAAATGCCTGAAATATATGCACAATGTTTTGGAGAGTCATGTAGGAAAGAAAAAAAAAAAAAAAAGAGGCTGAGGCAGTAATTGGATTCACTTTGCCTTAGTATATACCCCTAGACTTTTCAAAGAAAAGAAATGTGATATCATATCAAGACTAAAAAGCTAAAAGGTAATTTCCTCTTCAAAGAAGCTGTGGAGCATATGCACTCACACAGACAATGATGACATGGGGGAAGAGAAAAATTAAATCACATTAAATGAGAATGGTAAATGAAATCTAAAAATACTGTACTAGTAAGTCCTATGAGAATGGATTTTGTGAGATGAAAGTCAGCTGGGACAGCAAGGCCTGGCTTGCTTGCACAAACTGGTCCTCATGTGATAAAGGATCAGTCAATACTCTAAACCAAAGGGATTCCAAAGGTTTCTACATGTCCAGTGATTAATTTTAGAATCAGGAGAACTGTAACTTCTTCTCTTTTCTCCTTACAAAAAGCAAATATACTTGCATGGTCTTACAGCTCATTTATTTTGGATTTGACGTAAAGTGCCACTGCCACAAAAGGTTTGGAGGGCATTTTGGAATGAGTTGTCACAGAATCGCAATGTCAGGTATCTGTCTTCTGTTATGGTGACACAGATTAGCCCATGGTGATTTTGGATCACATGAGTTTATTTTAAAAGCACCAATATTAGACCTTTTACTGTCTTGATTATTTCACATACTTACTCACCTAGCTTGCCGAAAGGGAGTCCAAAATCAATAAAAGGTGCTTTTAGAAGAGCTGGGTTCTGCTGAATAGGATCTAAATTATTCAGTCCTAGACTCAGTAGTAGTGTTACATTGTATTTTTCAAATACTGCTCAAATCAATGAAACAAACTAGAATCTAATAATTTTAAATTCAGAATCAATGGCACAGCTCAGCTCCAGGTTGTAGGTATCTAAATACAGGAGAATATAGGTGAGAGTTTAATGAGAGCAAGTTGTTCAAATTCACCTTCATAATTTCATTTTTGTCAGAGGAAGTCTAGAGCTCTATGAAGTTACTTAAACACAGGCAGATGATGCAGAATATTTTAGACAAGAACACCAGACTATGAAAATGACAAAGAACATATATGATGATTATATATATATTGTCACTGCTCAAGGCTAGAAGGAATATCTTATACAAACTGAAATTTCATTATATACCTATGTCTTTGCAAATAAATAACTCTCCAAGAGTGAAATTCAGGTGCTTTCATTTAATATCTGGTGTCTTTTGGGATGCCTTGGGCTGGAAAAAAACATGGTATTGGAAACAAAAATATTTTCAGAATAACAGCTAGAGATTTACATACTTGAAGGGTTAATTTCACTTTTATTCATACCTGAGTACACAGGAGCCTTGCCCAAGATGTGTAATTCACAGGTTCAAGTATCTTTGAAGCACATTCAAACATGCATCCTTCACTAATGTGTAAGTTATTTTCAGTGATAGCATAGCATATATGTTGAACCAGTGCAAAATAATTTAAGCCTATTTTGCCCAGAAGTTGGCATTAAAAAGAAGCGTTACTGTATAGCTTAGCAATAAATTGCTTACTGTGATGGTTTTAGCTGGAAAAGAGTTAATTTTCTTCATAGTAGCTGCTCTAGGGCTGTGGTTTGGATTTGTACTGGAAACAGAGTTGATAATGGAGAGACATTTTGATTGTTGCTGAGCTGTGCTTCTACAAAGTCAAGGTCTTTTTTACCTCTTACAGCATTTCAGCAGTGAGCAGGTGGTGCTCAAGAAAAGTTGAGATGGTACACAGCCAGGACAGCTGACCCAAATTGACCAGAAGGGTATCCCATGCTGTATGGTGTCATGCTGTCTATAAAACAGGGTGAAGAAGAAAGGAGAATGTTTAGAGTGATGGCATTTTTCTTGCCAAATAATCAGAATATATCACAGAGCCCTGCTCTCCTGGGGATGCCTGAACATTTGCCTGCCCATGGGAAGTATTGAATGAATTCTTTGTTTTGCTTTGCTTTTGTGTGAGGCTTTTATTTTAGTAATTAAACTGTCTTTATCTCGACCTATGGGTTTTCTCACTATGACCTTTCCAATCCTCTTTCCCATCCCATCAGGGCAGTTAGCAAGCAGTTCTATGGTGCTTAGTTGCATCACAATCTATAAAAGCTATATTTTTTAAATCTGAAATGTGGATTCGCATTCTATGATGTAATTTTCTGTCTGTTTAAGGCCAGATGTTCTTAACAGCGTAGCCAGTGTAACTATTTACAAAACAAGATCCTACTGAATAAAACACTAATAAAATCCAATCCAAAGTTTCAGTGAATCCTTCCTGCCAACAAAAGAAATCAGGAATAAACAATATCAGTGATAAACTTATCAATTATGGTGAGAATTTGGTGGAAATTTTCATGACAGTTCTGAATGAGTGAATATCAAATGTATTGATAATGATGGGAATCATAAAATGAAATAGAGACATAAATATTCTGACATTATGAATTAATGTGTTGTCAATTTTAATGGCATGATCTGAGTTCCTTGGGTGTTTGCAGGGATACAGTATGTCCACTTCTGATGGAGAGGCAATATAAGTCCTGTTTTGTTTACAGCAAACAAAGAGCACTGAATATTTTCAAGAACAGTTATTTTAATAGATCAGGTTTCTTGGTAAGTATAACAGAATTTTGTTTGCCTTTAGCCACAAATCCAACCCAAATGAAATGAAATAAAACAACATGGAAAAAAGGAATTACCATTTCCACTCAAATAACACTATTGTTTCTGGCCTCTGCTAGCTGAGGGTTCACATTCCTGCTATTCATAACAGGGAACAGTAAAATGAATTTGAGTGAGATAAGTTACTGAAAAATTTAACAGAATTTGTTGCTTTGAATATCAAAATGAAACCAGATACATACAGAAGGAATACAAACACTGAGCTCTAATCAGACCAAAAGTATCATCACCTAAATATACTAATGACAGGAAAAAAAAGCTAGTGAACATTGGGAAGAAAAAGACTAACTAAATAAAGTACCCTTACAACCTATGGTAGATTTTAAAAGAATTAACCTAGGTAAACTTTATTTCTATCTTCCTTTGAGTATGACAGACAATTCTGGATAAACCCTCATGTAAGCTCAGGGTTCCATGCACCCCAGTGTAGCCAGAATGAAAAGCAGAATGAAAAGGTCAGCAACTGAGACAAAGTGCTTGTTTCTCATGGACACACCTGCATGTATGAAGACTAAGAATTATGGAGCAGAACATGGAAACATTTAGAATATTAGCATTAGAGTGTGTGAAAAAAATTATAAAGCATAAAACACTAAAACTTTAGTGTAATGTTAATGTGGCATTCAACTAAAAGTATAAATTCCTGCATTGCCAGGATGGTATTCAAAATAAAAACCAAGATAGAAAAACTAATTTCCCATGAAAAAAATTACATAAAAAGAGAAAGAAAATGTATATCTAAGTGCTGTTCTACTTTCTGTTTCTCTCTGAGTTACTGAAAGGTGTCTGTGAAATCTTTTTATCATTATCTTTCTGATAAGCCCAAATATGACTGGAAAATACAATCTAGTTGCCTCACCTTCTTTCTAGAAGAGGGAGAGAAGAGAACCCTTTATATAAGTTGTGTTTATCTTCCCTCTCTCTTTCCAGAGGAGACTTATTCTTTGTTAAGATTTTTTTTTTTCCTGCAGTAACTACTATCTGAATAAATATCATATGTATCACAGATACATAATGTTGGTGTTGATTTGCTCTTTATTATCTTCAGTGTATAGTTTTCTAGTATTTATGCAGTTTCATGAATATGTAGGAATTCAAAAACTGTTGGCTCATGACTCAGCTGTCAGCTACATCTGAAGCTTACAGCACCCAAAAAGACCTATATTCACTACTGAAAGGCATTTTGGTGAATGTTTTTCTAAAAAAGAAGTTTGAATAAATTATATGAAAATATATTTTAATACTGTGATGTCAATACCCATGTTAGAAATTATTTGCTTCATCTATTCAGAGGTATTTACTGCTTTTTTTTTTTGTAATGATTGTGTCTTTATCTGCAACAGAAGTTGTAAAATTAAGTTACTTTTCTCTTTAGAAGTGAAGTTTGTTTAAGCTTTTCTTCTATAAGATCTACTTGAGGAAAAATACATATCTTAACTAGCTGTGGTAAATAATTAATTGCACTAGCTGGTACTTAAAGTAGGGTATTTAGATGGAGAAAATTAGCAAAGACTACATTTCAGAAACAATTCAAAGGAATTCAGTCTCTTATAGTAAAAAATTCAAACTACATTAATTTTCAGGAAGGGGTAGCATAGGATAAGGATAGGAAAGGATATCTTGCTCACCTATATACTGTGAGCTCCACATCATGAACACTGCTGCTCATGGACACTCTCTTTTGTACAACTGTTAGCTGCACTTCTCTATAAAGAGTACAAAAAATATTAAGAAATACACAAAAATCTAATTTGGGTAAAGCAAAAAATTTTTATGTTTAGGAACTTTACTGAATCAGGATGAGAATAATGAGTGACTTATGGGACTTCAACATTTCCACTAACCACAGAAAAGCTGACATTACAAACAGGGAGATTTTGTCTTTTATTCATAAAATCACAGAATGATTTGGGTTGGAAGGGATCAAACATCATCTCACTTCAACTCTCCTGCCATGGGAAAGGACACCTTTTACTAGACCAGAGTGCTGAGTGCTCCATCCATCTTGGCCTTGAACACCTCCAGGGATGTGACATACAGAACTTCTCAGGCAACCTGTTCCAGTGCCTCTCCAGCAAATTTTTTTCTTTTTTCCTAATATCTAATCTAAACCTATTCTCTTTTAGTTTGAATAAATTACCATATGTCTTTCTATCCATCTAAAAGGAAATAAAATTTATTTTATATTCATTTGCTGCTCACATTATGATTGAAGTTCTAGCAATTACAAAAGCCAATGCAATTTATGGTTTTGGGATTCTGGGGAAAAAGTGTTGTAGGACTGATAATTTATTTCTTTTGCAAGAATCTTAAAAGCTTCAATTTATTTATCAGCACAATGACTCCACAGAGAGACTAAATCTGACAAAGATGCAGCAACAATTTGCTCTGTTTTACTTTACCTGTGTTTACATGGTAATTAGCAAACAGAAACAAGTGAGCTCATGCAGTGTTATGGACCAGCCTGTCACTAGCCAGGTGCTTGTCAGCTCCAACGGGAAAGCCTTGAAGACAAGTTGGCCTGGTGCTACGGCTGAGCTTCTGCCTCTATGCACAGCTTGTTATTCTGTGCTTGACACTGCTCTTTTTGTGACTAAACAGCTGTCTAAATTAAAAATAACTTTGGAGAAAATCTGAATCCTGAGAAGAAAACAAAAAGCTCCAGGTAAAGGGTTACCCAGATCCTGGTTAAATCACTAATGTTAGCACAGCTGGAAAAGTGGGGGTAGCTCTCTTGGGTCTGCAAGCAAAAGTAGCTTACTTTGACAAAGATGAATGGAAGCAAATCTGCTACAGGATGTCTCAGCCTAACAGAACCAGATGCTACACGTTTAATAGATTAATTTAGAACTCACATCACTTTGTTAATTCTAAATGTGATCAGCTAACTTCAGGCATTTTTTATGTTTATGTCCTGAAGTCCTTCATTTTAGTTTGACCTCAACAATGCAGAAATATATATTACTTCAGCAGGAGCAGCCAGTGTAGTAAACACATTATAGAATCAGTCAGGATTTAAGTAATATATATGTGCTTATAATAACCACATGGCACTAAATAACTAATAAGTCTTTAACTTGTATCAAGGCATTGCTAATTATGATTACCTCCAAATATTTTAAAAACTTACTGTCATTTGGGAAAATCTTTAACACCTTAAATCTGTCACCTTTCTTATTCTCTGTTCTTAGGTAGTTCAGTAATATTTCCAAATTCCAAAGCTGCGATTTGTCTCAGTAAATGTATTTCAAAGACAGGACGTAGAATAAATGTCATGGAAGTACATTATAATATTGTGATAAATGTAAAGTTCTTTATGCTAAAATCTGATCTGTATCTTCTCTTTTAATTGTATAACAAAATCACAGAATGGTTTGGGTAAAAGTGACCTCGAGATTTCTGGCTTGAATGCAGACACTGATGTTCTTTTTGAGACACAGACTAGTAGAATTTATCAAAAAAGTAATTTCTTCATGGAGGAAAGGCAGAATCCTTAAGAAATACTGGGAGTGTTACAGAAACTCTTTGCTCTGTTTTAAAGGGACTTTATATCTTGATTTTATCTTTTTGTTTCTTAAGAAAATAAAGTTATGTCAAATTACCCAAATTGTTTCTGGACTTGAAACTTTAGACAGACTAAATCATAACTATGTTTGGGTTTTTTAAAAATTTCTTCTCTCGCTTCTGTGTATTAGTTTTTAAATTGCAATTATTTTGATGAACCAATTTTCAGTGGATTCTTTGAGTAGTGATGGCAGCCTTTGAACTCAGTTCCTAACGAGCAGAGATTCAACTAAGCTACAAACCACTGAATGAAAAAAATTGATCTTGGAAGTGGGGTGAGTTTACCACAGTCAACTTCAGACCAGCCACACAACTTCTTGCTAACTCTCCTTATCATCAGTATTGTGGTGGAGAAAATAGAAAGAGCAAAAGCAGAAAAGCTTATGCATCCAGATAAATACAGATTACTAAGTAGAGGAAAGAAGAAAAACCCCACAAAACCCAAGCAATTTATGGAAACCCCCCCCCCCTCCCCTAAACAAAAAAAAACCAAAAACCAACCCACAAACAACCACAANAAAAAAAAACCAAAAACCAACCCACAAACAACCACAACAAAAACCAAAAACAAACTAAAAATCACTCAGCCCCTTCCACAAGCAAAATGTTGCCCAGACAGCCTCTAAGAAATTTCCCTTTTGTAATACAACGACCTTTCTTTATATACAGTTTTATTGCTAAATATTGCACCTTGTGATATGGACTGTTGCTTTGTCCCATTTGTGTCAACTGTCCGATCTGTGTCCTCTACCAGCTTCCTGATTGTCATGTTGTGGTTTAAAACTAGCTGGAAATTGAAGTCCAAGCAGCTCCTTCCCTTCCCCCTGCCCTCTTCTAGTGAGAAAGGGACGTGGTAGAGAATAACACCCTTTACATGCCCACATGCCTCTAGGCTCCTCTCCCCTCATGGTAATTATGAGAAAATCATCTCTGTCCTGGCTGAAATGAAAACACACTCTCAATCTGTTCACTCAGGAAACAGAGTTGCAGGGAGGGAAAGTGAAAACTTTAACACTACAAGAATTCTGTATCAATGACCAAAACATTGATTTGTTACCAGCATTGCAAAGGTCCAACACACCGCACCATATGGTCCATTTTAAAGAAACTTAACTCCTTCCTCATCAGAACCAGTAGAAAAATTAATTTTAAAAATTAGACATTACTTCTGAAAAATATCAGTAAAATTTTAGAATGTCAAACATCTCATCTTTAAGTACTTGAAAATAATCTCAGCTTGCACAGAAGTCAAACTAGGAAGAAAGAAGCAGTTGGATGGAGGTCCAAAGAAACCAAATGTTATGGTACAATTGTTCTCTATTTTATTCAGTCTATTTTGTCCATTTGAAATATGAGAAAAAAACCTAACTTTGCTACCTGTGAGCAATTTAAAAGTTTTGCCTATGAAGACTTGCTACTAAATAGTTCTAAGTTATTCTATTTTTTTATATTAACACATTCTTTTTCATATCTCCCTACAGATCTTTGCATTCTTTTTTATCAACTACAGTTTGTAATTCAGAGTGTACTTTGCTTCAGTTCACTATTATAACAAGCCTGAAGATGGAACAAAATTAGGAGGAAGAAGAATTTTCTACAGCTGCTGTAAAATCAGATAGCTTCATGGATTTTAGTACAGCTATACCACTTATGCTCTCTCCATCAATAAGTATCTGCTATTACTATAGCTCTCTAAGAGAAGACCTTAGAGTACAAGGCAGCTTGTTCAGCTTTTCTCCCAAGTCAATATAGATTGGTGCTTCCATAGGGTAACTAATCTAATTGTATGGAAAGTTAAATCTTTTAGAACCTCCTATGTCAAATAGGCCTGATAACACCTTATAACTTAAAATGTATGCTTTAGATGGTTGAAGCTGGATTGGGTAAAGCCTACTCTGGATATCTGTATTTGTAACAGAAGAAGTACATTTTCATCCCTCTCAGACCACATTTTCTGCTCTGATATTACTATTGTTCAGAGACATTTGGAAGAAAATAAACCCCAGGATTTAGGGTTACTGTTTGCCAAGAATTTATTGTCTGATCCTTTCTTGTTTTTTTTATCATCCCTGGCACTTTGAGATTGGTTTCAGCAAGTCTGACACAGTGTAAGGAAACAAACATTATCAGCAGTGGAATACACCCAGAACAAAATTACTTCATGTTACTATTTAACAGAAATGTTCCTCTGAAAATATGTATGAAGAATACATATTTTAAGAAAAAACAACAACAACAAAAAAAACCAAACCAAAACAAAAAACTCAACAAAACAAACAAAAAAACCCAAAAACCTATAAAAATAAGGAGGAAAGTACTGAATGCTGTTGGTTTAGTAAAACTTCACCTATCAAATTTGTAAAGTTTTTAATGACAATAAAATGTGTCTTGGTATGCTTAAAAATGTACTTGACCATATACTTCACTTTTTTGATGGTTCAGGGCAAGTACAATTCAATTTTATAAGAACAGGATCTTGACATTATCAGCCACTTATGTTTAGAAGGATATAAAGGATTTCTGCGCTGCAAGCCATCATTTGTTGAAAAGTTTTGGCCTATGTGTTTCTGTCTAACATGCATTCAATTTGAGGGCTCTAAAACAAACAAAAAAAACAAACCCAAAAAAACAAACAAAAAAAAAAAGAGACCTCCACTAGGCTTTTTGTGTATCTACTAAAGCCAGACAGTTTGCTAGAGAAAACTGATAACAAAAACAGACAGTAAGTCAAATTGGCTTCAACTGTGATGAGAGGAACAAAGCTTTCTTCCAGAAAAAAACACAACATCACTGTAGAACAATGGAAATGAGAAGAGTCTGAAGAAAAGATTCTGATAGACACCAAAGTTCTGACCTACTCTTTGAATATACTTTTGCTGATTTTTATAGAAAGCTTGCTCAGGAGAAATGATGTTGATAGCAAAATCACATGAGAAAAAAAGAGAATATTAATTGTTCAAGCGGCAAGACAAAGCTGGCAGCAGGAACCTTGATCTTACACAGTAGTTTTCCAGGTCAGACTTACCAAAGTTAAGGCACTTAGGTATGAATTTTAATAATTTTTTGTAGCATATAAATACAACAGAAGTGACAGAAATAAGGGAATATGGCCACATGAAAAAGCACTTTAATCACAAACCAAGAAAGTTAATAAGTTTTTATCACAGACTCTTGATATTTGTGACTAAAAGCTGAATAAAACAGCTACAAAACCCCCAAACCAAACCACTGCACCCTTGCTGCTTTTCTGTTGTCTTTAATGATCAGACATAGGGAGAACAAATGGTAAGATATTGATCTGGATGTCATGAAACTTTGGTCTTCACTGCTGATTGTCAGCAAAATATTATGAACACCTACTAAACAGGGATATATTATGCAGTCCTTCCAACAACTGTGCTATTACAATTTTTTGTTTGTTTATTTAGTTTACAAAAATCGAAGAAACTATGGAAAGTCAACAAATATAATTCAACTGGTAAGTTATTTTTGTCCAGATTGTACATTTTATTTGCCTAATTCTTACTTTTAATGTAGCTTCAAGTGATATAACAGGAAAGAAGAAACATTTATAGACAGGCAAAACTTCAGCTTATTTCCTTTCAAAACAGTTTAATCTTGCACTGTTATCACAGCTCATCTGAATAATTTGTTAACAGAAGGGAGAACAATTAAATAATTTGGAAATTATAGGTCATAATTCCAGTTCTTTAACTGAACATAA
>VWZN01021529.1:51889-65234 GCA_013396955.1 Regulus satrapa | reverse complement strand
AAAATATAATATTTTTTTCTAGTCAATCAATTTTATTTTAATAACTATGTTTATTCTAAAATTATTATGTCATAAATTTTTAAGCCAGTGCCTTTTTCAGTGCTTATTTTAGACATTCCAAAAGTTGGATGGGAGTGGCCCAGGTGTAAAACTGCCAAATTTGGTACATAATGTAATCACAAATTAAAGTTTGTGACTTTAGTGCAGTGCTGAGTATCCAGTGAGTACACTTATCTTTGAACTCACCCCAAGACAGTCTTGTAGAATACTGCTTTCCTATATAGCATGAAAGCAAACAGAGACCTGTTCTAAACTTCATCCATCCCTGGTATCCACTGGCTACTGCAAAGGCTGTAAAGGATTCAAGATTTAGTAAAAAATCCTTATGACATTATCGACCCAGTTTATTTCAGAAGCGCCATCACCATTAGCAGCAAGGAGTCTGTGTGGTGTCATGGTGCTTATGACATGCTCTATGACATCAGAGAGTGACACACGTATCATCTTGCTTGTATTTTATACAGGCACTATATGCTAGTGAGGCATGGCAATAAAACTGCTTTGTGTAAAGCACTGGAGCACCTGTTTTGCAATTAATTGCAGCAGAAGGTTGTTTTCTCTTTCATAAACTATATATTTCAATATCATAGAGAAAATCTCAAGCAGAAATCTCAGGTAACTGTAAGGTTCTCCTTTCATTTAAAGAAGTTGGCACTTTGTCTAATAGACACACTCAGACCCGTGATTTTTCCTATCAGTCACTGAGTCATGAAAATATGAAGAAATAAAGCCAGGTCCTTCTTTTATTCTTTTAAATTTTATTCTTGCCTCTAGTAGGTCATNTTTAAATTTTTTTTTTCCCTTTTTTGGGTATAGATTTTTATTTTTTTTTTTTTTTTTTTTTTTTTTTTTAATTGTGGACTACTGGGAAAGCTCACAGTCTATAATGATTAAAAAGCTATTACAAACAAAAACACCCCAGAAACCTTGTTGATTTTTTGTTTGTTTGCTTGAAGTTTTTTTGTTTGTTTCTTTGTTCCAGACTCAAAATTTTGCTACACAAAAAATACCGCTGTTACAAATTTATTGAAATGAAATGAATTTGTTAAAGATGCGTTTTGTGCAGAGATCCTTTCTGCACAAAATTTTATTATCTTGTATCCTGGTTATTGTGGACCTCAGAATAGAAGAATGAAAGTCTTTATGGATAAAGGGCTAGGAAAAATAAATATATTTTAAAAATAATACAGCTTATGTGGCTTTTTTCAGTTTTATGTCCTAAATACATGCCTTCCTAATTGCCAGTGATGACTGTATCTAGAATTCTGAGATTTTTAAAGGAATATTTTTTTTTTACATGGTATCAAAGAAAAAGTATCTGTTTCCAAATATATAAGTGACTGACAGACACTATTTGCAGAGGTTACAAAGGATTCTTGTTACTCACATCACAATAACTGAACAAAAACTGTCCCTGGAACTGACTGATTTCCATAAAGTCAAGAATGTGAAGGAGACAGAGAGAAGCCAGCCATAGGCCATGAACTTTAATGCATGTTGAAGTAATAAATCTTTTAATATGCTTGTTTGGTGATTCACATAAATTGTTGTAGGTGAGGTTTTCTTCAACTGCTGCTATAAACTCTTTCCTGTTTTGTAGAGGAACTGGAAGGTATCTATATGTGCAAAGTGAAAACCGAACATATGCAACACTTAGCAAAATCATAGTGCTCGCTTGCTTACTGATTTATTTAAAAATTTCAAAAAGGATGTTTCAAATAATTTCTGTGGTGATAAAAATAACAAAGAATGCAATTTCAGGGGAAAAGTCTTTTTTTAATTTGAATAAAATAGCATATTGATTGAAGACTTGTACAAATGGGTATATTTCTGATACATTTAAAGGAAGATATCACTGTGCAGAATTTATTACATTAGGACTCAATATTGAATTTTTGGCTAATCTATTAAAAGTATTTCCTTTTATATAAAAAATTATTGATACTGAGAAACTGTGAAAAGCAGTGTTAATTGGAAATATTGGCATATATAGTTGCTGATGAATTAGCCAGTGGTCACTTAACCTAGGAGAGTTCTAATACAATGAATGATGTTTGTTTCTTCTCAAAAGAAAATTAGGTCATCAGAAGGAAATTCAAAAGGTACACCAAACATGAACATTTCAATTTTTCTTAACTTCTTGTTTTGTGCATGCTGAAGCTGAAACAGTAAGGAAACCAAATAAAAGCTGATGCAGCACTTTGTAGTGAGTTGCCCCAGGCTAGTTGCCAGGCACCCACCAAAGCAGCTCTATTCCCTGCTCCTCAGCTCAGCAGAGGAGAAAATATACAGTGGAAAGCTCATGGGTCGGGATTAGGAGAGGGATCCCTCACCAATTACCTTCATTGGCAAAACAGACTCACCTTGGGGAAATTAGTTTAACTCATCATCAATGAAATCAGAAGAAAAGAAAGACAAGTAAAAACAAATCTTAAAGACACCTTCCCTCACCTCTTCTTTCTTCCCAGGCTCAACCATGCTTTCTGTTTCTCTACATCCTCCCTCACAGTGGCACATCGGTATAGGAAATATCAGTTAACCACATGCTCTCTCTGCTGCTCCTTCCTTCTCACAGGCAGGACTCCTCACAACTGTCCCCTGCTCTAGTGGGTAGCTACCCTGGGAGGCCTCTGAATTATTTCTTGATGAGTCCTTTCCAGGGGCTGCTGTTCTTCACCATCTGCTACAGTGTGGGTGCATTCCACAGGGCGCAGTCCTTCAGAAACAGGCTGCTCCTGTGGGGTCCTGTGGGAAAACGTGCTCCAGTGTGGACTCTTCTCTCCATGGGACCATAGATCCAGCCAGGAGCCTATCCTAGTGCAGGTTTCCCATAGGGTCACAACCTCATTTATGCATGCACCTGTTCTGGTGTGGGGGATTCCACAGGCTCCAGGTGGATCTTTGCTCCACTATTGGCCTCTGTGGGCTGCAGGGGCACAGCTGCCTCACCAAGGTCTGTCCCAGGAGCTTCTGGCAAATCTCAGGTCCAGTGCCTGGACCACCTTCTCTCCTTTCTTCTTCCCTAACTTTGTTGTCTCCAGAGTTGATCCTCTCAAATATTCTCACTTCTCTCTCTGGCAGGTTTTATTCTGAAGAAGATTTTTCCCCTCTCTTTAAATCTTTTATCCCAGACATGCCAACATTGTCACTGATGGGTTTGGTCTTGTCCAGCAGTGGATCTGTCATGGAGCCCACTGGCATTGGCTCCACTGGACACAGAGGAAGCTTCTGGCAGTTTCTCACAGAAGTCACCCTTGTAGCCCTACCACTACCAAAACCCTGCCACTCAAACACAAAACACACTTGAACAATAGAACCATAGAATGGTTTGGTTTGGAAAGGACCTTGAAGATCCTTATTCCAACCCCCTGGTGTGGGCAGGGATACCTTCCACTAGGCAGTTTGCTCAAAGCCTCACCCAACCTGGCCCTTAAGATTTTTTTCTTTTATCACTGACATACCTACAGAACCTTTTCTTGTTGCCCTTGACATGTCTGGACAGATGTAATTCTATCAGGGCTTTAGCTTTCTTAAACTGATCCAAGAAAAGCATTTGGAAATGCACTTGAGACAGCTATCAAAAGTTATTTATGAAATTAAGAGTGAAGGTCCATTACAGACTGAGGTTATAGCTTTGTAGGTTAAATAACTCTATGAGCATTATGTAGGAGGTCATCTTGCCACAGATGGCAATTGGACTGTGAAATGATGGAACATTTTAAAAAGAGCACCAAACATTGAAGTGTCCTGAGTGGTATTAATGGAAGTTTAACTATCCAAGCAAAAAGTGGAAAATAAAAATGAGAGGAAATAAGACTAAGTGTATGTTTGCTGATGTGGCACACAATTGATTTTTAACTGAATATGTGCATTAGCTTAAAGGGAAGGAAATAATAATGGCTCTGGCATTAAGCAATTCTGTCAAAGACCTGCAGTTAAATAAGCTTGTACTGCAACTGAATAAAGGCACAGAAATCCAAAGAGAAGAATAATTATTTCTAAAGTTTGTAACATGAAAGGTAAGAAAATAATTGCAGTTTTATCAAAAAATGGCAAAAATTCATTATTCGTGCCAGTAAATATCAAGTGATGACAGAGAGAATCTAGAGACCAAGGGATGGGATGGAGAAATTTTTCCCAAAATTCCTTTTTACCAAAATATCTGCAGAGTAGAAAACATTCTTAAAAGCCTACATCCTCTAGTGTGCTTGGGTAGTTATGGATTTGTGGGGACAAAGATTCCCATTTTTGAGATTAACAACTCAGCCTTGGCTAGTTTCCAAGTTCATCATTGTCTTCCTAAGGTAATTAAAAGGAGAACTCCCTTACTTCCTTACACCTTATTTGCCCTTTGCATGAGGGAATTAACAATGACCAGGGAAGGCCAATCACTGTCATAATTTACCTTGAGGGTTTATTCACTATCTTGTATGTGTTGGTGTACTTTATTTTGTTCTATTAAGAAAGGGGTGTCTGTGGAGAGGAAGGCAGACGGCTACCAAGATCAAATAAATCCCAACTCCTGCCTGAAAACATTTAGAAATTCATAAGTTGTTTGAGAAATTACTTTAGTGCAAGGTGAGTTATGCAGGAAGAAAAAAATTCAGAGTGAGCAGAGAGATGGCCTAAGCAGTCACAGGTAACCCTAGAGAAGACCAATGGGCAGACACATACTAAGGTCTTAGTGAGGAAGAAATAAGAAAGAATTCTAGGAATCTAGATGAATCCAATGGACATATTTTTTAATCCACCTTTTTTAAATTATTATTCTTGTGTCACTGTGTTATCCCAATTTTTCTATTCAGGAACTTTGAGCTCCTGTTGTGTCACCATTACTCAATGTGCAGACAAACCTCAGCATTTTAAAACTGATATTCTTATAGAGCTCCTCATGGTATTTTACAGTGGGATTCTAAAGAGTATGACATATGAACTGAGCTACTGAGGTTGCATCAGAGGATTTTACTTGTGTCCATATGTTCAGAGGTTCCAAAATATTATTTGTCTAGTCTAAAATATATGAAATAAAAGTCTATGGAGAGAACCTGGCCATGAGTCAGTCAGAAGCTAAAAATCCCTTCTTGGTCTGCATGTAATTCCTGATTCTATAAAGACAACATAAAATCTTAGTTTCTGTTACAAACCTCTGTTCTAGCTGGCCATGGCAGATTGTATTATTTGTTGAAAATTAATTCCCAGATGCAATAGACTACCCAAAAGTTGACCAACATTATTTTCTGACTTCTGACCTTAAGAATAGGCTGGATTCATACCTCTACATTAATAATCAATGCCTCTGAGAAGAGTGCAGAACCCTCTTGATAAAGGATCCAACCATTTTTTTTCCTTCTACATAAAGATCTTATTCAACATTCTCTATTATGCACTTGGAAAAATTGCACCAAGTAATTTATCTATTAAGTCCTAGATAATCAAATTAGGAATCAAATTAGATGTACTTTAGTCCAAACTGATTCATAACACCTTGAAGAGTTTAGATGGCTTGTGACATCTATGACACAGATATACATTTCCCTTTAATGTCTCATAACAACCGTGGTGATGAAAGCAGCCCAAACACAGTCATGTAGCTATAAATTTATTCCAGGAATATACTTTCCTAACCAAAGCTAATCAGATTTCAAAAGGACTAAATTTTTCATGCAGACATATAGATTAAGGCTGAGAGTTACAGAGAAAAAATTTGAAGAAAAATGTGATATTTATTTATTTAAGATTTTTTTTTCCAATTTTGTCAAAAATGCAGGATCCACAGAAGGTTTGCATAATTATCTGAGATTCTATAGCACACTTATTTCTACTCTAAAATTTACTTGCTTACTTAAAGTTCTGCTGCTGTAGATAAACAAGAACCAGCCAAATTAGTTACTCTGCATATATTTCTTGGAAAGCTCATTCAGAAATATCTCAGTTTTTAAGCATTTTGGGGTTTTTTTATGGAATGTTTTTATGAGCCCCTTAAATAGACGTCTTTGATAATTTTTATATGCTTATCTCCTACTGGACTAATTCAGTTCACTAGCTGATACAGCATGATCATAATTTTTATTTTAAAATACCAGAAAAGGAGGAGGAGTGAAATTTTCACTTAAAATTCAAAGACAGAATCTTTAAACTACAAAGTAAGAGACTTGAGACTTCAGGGGTTTTTTTAGTCTGAAAGGCAAAATAGTTTCTGGAAGTTTACTACTCCTAGGCTAAAGCACCTGCTTCATCTTTTCTCCTATCTGAACCTCTGTATGAGAGGCAACAGAAGAGCCTGGAAGACAAAAGGACGACAAACAGCTGGAAACTTGACTCACTAGCTAAGTGGCTAAGAGAGTCAGCTTGCAGACAGCAGACCAAAACATCGGTCTCAACATCAACTCTTTCTTACCCAGTAATCTAATATAGAAAGAGCACAGGGAAGTGATGCCAGACCTCAGGTTGACTTCTATCAGATTCAACCTCTATTTAATAGAGTCAGGAATTATAAGTAGACAGACATTTCTTCTGGGTTTTGATGTTTCATTTTCATGTACTTCTCTGTCTGTGTAAAGAGACACACAAGCAATAGAGAAAGCCACAGTCAGAAGACAGCACTGAAAAAAACTTTCATACTAAAATGAGTTTCTAGTCTGTGGCAAAACTGAATAGTGTATTTTCCCTTTTTTAATGTTTTACAGTGTTAATCAAATAAGAAGCTGTGTGCATCGATAGAAGACTTAAAAATCACATGGAAGATACAATTCTAAATTATGAGTGTTCCATGAAGTTCACTGAATGTAAACTAGCATCATTATATGACACTCATCTGTGTCAGTTCTCACTATTTTTACCAAAATTTCACATAAAATGTGGAATTATTTGCTTTGAATGATAAAAAGCTTGGGTTTTCTGCTTATTCATGCTTACTGCCTAGGTAGGTGATATGTTCTGCTTAGAGGTAAGACTCATATGGCTGAAGCCTAAGGTCAAAGCTCAACCACCTCAGTTTAAAAAAGATTACTGTCAATACTAAGGCACGAGAATATTGACCTTTGTATTGTAGACATGTTAATTGTTTGAAAGCAACACAGGGAGATGTTTATTGGTGAGGTCTTACCAAGAGACCTGCATGAATTGACAAAATATTTATTTTTAATACTTATTTCTTAAATTTGGAGAAGCCCTGTTTACAAATAATGTCAGTTGTGGCATTTAAGATTTTAGAATTGTTGGTAGATGCTTTTCTCCATGGTGGGTACTTAGAAGCAAGAAAAATAGCCTGTGTTATATTAGGTATGTTCTGAATTATATGGGCAAAAGAAGTCTGAGATTGTGTCACTGGCAAAATGGAAGCTTCAGACAAGGTTAATCAGGGAGACATTTATTTTAAGTCACAAAGTTCAGAAAAAGATACCCTTGTTTTCTAATGTGCTTCTCAGAGAGGAGTCTAGGAGCAGCTGCATCCAATCCTAATACCAGGCTTGGTCAGCAGTTTATGTATAGAGGAATACATAGGTGTAGATGACTTTGTCCTGAAGGATTACAGAGGGGAAACTAACCATATTCATATGAATAAAGTAGAATATTTCTTTAAATTGATGACAGCAATGATAATAGACTACAATAATCTAGTTGGAATTACTTACTACATAGTATGGATAGTTTTAACTACTAATACAGTGCACCATTTATTAAATCAATAATTTCAAAGCTAGATTAATAATTATTGAGTAGAGATTGATGTTACTCACCCACAGCAACAACTGTGGGCAAGTCTCTTTAAGCCTTGAGAATTAACCTTGAGTGGTGTCTCCCACTCATGGGAGGGCTTTCCTCACACACTCAGGGAAGGAGTTTGTTAGAAGTTCCCAGCATTAAAATGTGGGACTAGATTTTTATAGTACAAAGTGACTGACTGCCAGCTCTGTCAGCTCAGCTGCCTTTAAATCATTTAACAGTACTATTTCTTGTTAGTTCCTTTATCAGAAACTTTGTCTGCTTTGTACTCTCCAGATTCTTTCAGGAAACACTGTTCTTCACTTCCTCAGAATGTTTAGCTTGGGGATTAATGAGTCAACCTAGTTTCAGCATTCTTTAGCACCAAAAGCAGCATGACCTACCTTCTCCAATCATCACCGTTAACTTTCAAAAATAGTGACAAATCTGAGATTTTTTACCCCCATTTAGACAGAGCATCTTGCTACAAATATCTCTATACATGGAAAAAAATTTTATTATATGGTATAAGAATATATTCAATCATATGAGCATTTCAATGTTATCAAGCATCAACAAAACAAAGACCTAAACTGGACCCATGCAAACCCATTCTCTCTATATTAGATTGCTTATGGAAATAGGCATTCCTGATCACCTAGGCATCACACATTATGAGGAGCAACATTGCAAAAATTAATGTTCACTGTCCTCTTCATCCATGGTATAGATAAACTGTAATATAGCCAAAGTAATTTGCTATGTGGCTATATTGGCAACATGGAGTCAAATGTTATTGAGAGGATGATGTGGTGTACAACTCCATTAAGTCCTTCTTCCTAAAACTCTATTCATTCTTCACATTCTAGTGTTCTTTATTCTTTCATCCTACCCCTCAAATTTTCATTTCATATCCCATATTTTCACATTACATTTCCTTTATTTCTTTATATCCCTGCCTCTACATTCCAGATCTCATACTGCCACATACCCTATGACACCTCTTACCATGTCCTATCCCTTCTCTTGTTTTCTTTTTCTTCTTCCTTGAGAGCAATTTTAACAGGGTAGGAATTCTGACAGTTGTCTTCTTTTACTTCTAACCTGCAAGTTTTGCTGTTTTATTTCAGGGACATAGGTTAATTCATCCCTGGCTGCTGCTTGGCCAGCTTGCTGCTGTAGTTAAGTTGCATAAGTAGAACTTGGCTGAATGATCAGAACAAAATTATTAGGTTTAGCACCCCAGGAATTGTAATTTCTACTTCTGCCTTTCACTGCAGCACTAAAGATTCAGCCCAACTTCCATGATATTCAAGCAAACATGAGTTACAGCTATTATAGAATTCAAGCTAGTATTTTAGGGTGTGTTTGGGAGCTAGATTAAGGACACTCTGGAGCAAAACTTTTAGTTGGAACTGCAGAGAAGAGAATTTGAAAAAGAACAAATAGATGGTAGAAAACAAAAGAAGTTACAGGTAAACAAGGAAAACTATTCACAGTTGACCACACCTTATTCATACAAAGATGCTGAGATATTTATTGAACTGCAAATAATCCCCATGCCTTTAAAGGAAATTCTGTGTCATCATAAAATTAATATATCCAATTTCATACTGATATTTAAAATATCTTGGCTGAGATTTCTAAATCCAAAGTTCATAAGAGATATTGAAATAAATTAAGACTGTTAGCAGAATTGAAATACTTATTCTTGTCCTTTATCCTATGGCGCATAAGAATGTTGAGAGTTAATTAAGTAAGAACCAGAGCAATGCCTGACAGGTTTTGAAGTCTTAAACAGAGCCTGAATGGTGTTCAAGGTCATTAGTTGTAATGAGATAGTCAACCCAATGCCCTCTACAGAACCTGTTTTCTGTTTTGTAATTGTGTCTTCCACGTAGTCTGTGTTCATCACCAGCATACAAATAATAAGAAATTTATTTTTTCATTAAATATGCCTTTAATGAGGCAATAAAAGATCCAACTAGCCCTTCTCAAGTGATATTTTAATCTCTAATCCAGGTTCATAAAATATTTCTGCCATTTTCTTGATGTTTCTCACTATAATGCCCAAATACAAGACTATTTCTTGAAAATGTGCTGCGTACTGTTTTGTCATGCTCTTCTGAAGGCCAAGAAACCATTGTAGAACTTGGATTTTGAGGGATTGTTATTATTAACTTAAGTTAATTCTGGCTAGAAAGTCTTTATTCTTCTTCTGGAAGGTCTGGAGAGAGGAAACAATATGGAAGTAGTAGAGCAGAAGTAACAGATGGCATTAATTGCACAGAGAATTTTATCTTCCTCAGGACACAGCTCTTCCAGGTTGTTCCCAAAGTTTTTACTACATTCGTATCTATTATTTTAATCCTGACCTGTGAAATAGTCTTCAACACTGCCTGATGGGAATATTTGTGGCTTTTGTCTGGCCTTGATTGTTCCTACACAATGTAAAGCACATTCTCAGCAGAAATCCTGCTGGGGCATGGAGTATTGTACATGTAATTGCTAAATATTGCAAATACCCTCCAGCTATTGGTGCCTTATCTAAATATTCACTACTATTCAGTCAAACATATTTTCCTCATAGACAGGTTTGTCTATGGGGAAAGAACTATAATCAAATATAATAAAGAAGAGCATAGGTGAAATGTCTATGTAAGCATTAAAGTAATGGCACAAAAAAAAAGTAATTACTCAATAAAATTAAACAAACCTTAATATTTTTAAGCCAGTAATT
This sequence comes from Regulus satrapa, assembly GCA_013396955.1. NCBI lineage: Eukaryota > Metazoa > Chordata > Aves > Passeriformes > Regulidae > Regulus > Regulus satrapa. The sequence continues at coordinate 54,730 of VWZN01021529.1, read as the reverse complement.
TGTATCCTCACAAGAACTAAGCTACTGGAGTTTTTCTTCCAGCCAAAAGGCCATAGATTTAATTTTGGCTGATAACACTAAAAATTCCTGCTGATGTCAGAGAATGTGCTTACAGGACATTCACATCACAATTTGCAATGTAGTCACAATAACTCTTTTCTTATTTGGGCATATGATTTATTAAGCTCATATATACAGGTTTAATCATATGTCACAGTGCATTTCCAACAGGCTTGATTGTATAAATTTCTTTCTTAAAGGACCAGAGGTTTTAAAGAAAAACCAACCAACCAAACAAAGAAAGACAAACAAACCAAACAACAAAAAACCAAAATCAACCAACCAAACAGAAAAAAGAAAACAAACCTACAACAAAACCCAACAATAACAAAACCCAGCAAACTAACAAACAACCAAAAAAAACCCTCAAAACCAACCAACCAAACAAACAGGCCTTTCAGTAGACTTATTTTGGAGTACTCTATGTCTTGAGAACTGACACGTAAAAAATGACACTTTCGCTAGAAGTTGTACAGGCACATTCTGGAGGTGGAGATCTGTACAATTTATAAGCAAATGCTAAATGAACTCAGCAAACTATCTAATTACGAGCTCTGAACACCTAAATAACTATTTTCCAACTGCATTAGCCCTATCTGAAGTATCCCCACAGCTTGTTGATAGCTTCAATTAAATTTTCATTTTAAAAACTAGTTTTAGTTTGAACCCTTTGGCCCACAGGAGTCAAACCAACATCTGCAACCCTGCAACTTAGCATGGAAATAGATATGCAGATATCTCTATGAAAGATAATCAGTTGTTACTCAATTCAAAATGAAAAATGGTATTTCATAAATATTTAAGCTGCCCTTTTCAAAGTTAGGGAACTAGCACTAAGTGTTAAGCATGTACATTAAAACCCATATCGTTACCCATGGCTCAAGGCATCCATTACCACTAATGCAAATACCCAGAAGTTGTGAATATAGGCTGCTTTCTCTGAGACATTACACTTTGAACATTGATACTAGAAAATGTTTCAGCCAGAAGTAAAATAAATAAATAAAATCAGAGCAGTTTGCTAAATCATCAGATGTTAACATAGTAACTTGCCTGGGGCATATATGTAACCAAGCGATTAAAAGCACATCATCATGCAAGCTAGCAAGCTATCAAACTCAGTGCTAATGATGGGGAAAATCATATGTCCTATGTTATCTGAGAAAAAGGAGAAACAATGTGAAATTATTTCTTGAACAAGGAGCAGTGGGGTGAGCAGATTATGCTGTAGCTGATGTTGGAGCGAAAAAAATACAAGGTTCAGGGCTTTTGCTGTTAGATTGTTATTTTAATTTGAATGTGCTATGCTTCAATGGTCTTCTCCTAACTGAAGCTAACCTTGCTAGCCCCAGCAATTATACACCACAAACTGTTTAATAAAGGCTGCATCTAGAGAAATGGAGTAACAGATTATTTTGTGGTATCAGTTAGTTATGACAGAAAATTCTATTGCTTGTCAGAAAACACTGAAAAATACACCGTGTTTAGAAACAGAGTCTTCATAACATTGCCTCAAAAATGGCATGTGTTGGTTTCAGATAGAACCCAGCCCACAGAAGTAATAGACCAATCAGAGAAAAGTCTACACCTCTGAGATACACATTTTAAAAATTTGGAACCTGGAAAAGAGGCTCTCTTTCCTTCCGGCAAAGCTCGAGGTAACAGCTCTGCCACACATGGGCCGGGCCAGACCTGCAACGTGGCCAGGGGCTGGGCTCGGCCAAGTTGGATCTTTTCCCTGAAACACCCCGAGCCGGGCCCACATGGCCAAGAGGGCCCCGGGGCCCCTGCATGGGCCAGCAGGCCCCAAGCCACCTGCATGGGCCAGGAGGCCCCAAGCCCCGCATAGGCCAGGAGGGCTCACACTGGCTGACCTGAGTTTCTGTTCCTCTTTGTATTCTTGAGAAGGCCTAGGACTAAGAATGCTACTTCTATTGGACATTACAGAGCAGGGGGAAGGAATGGACTACAGGAGCCACATGCTAGCTGTTCCTCCCAGCTTAGCTCTCATAAAGGATTATATGCAGAGGCTGCAAAGCAGCCCAGTAATATGGGCAAAGACTGGCAGCAGCTTGAGAACTAAAGATAACCTGAGCCCAGCCTAGATGCTGCGTTCTTTTGATACTTGAGCCTAGTCTTCAACTTGGATTTCCAATGTTCTACTGTATTTTAATTCTGTATGTTTGCCTGTGAGAGATTTAACCCTTTAAGACCCAGATTGCGATCTTCTCCCAAGTAGAAAAAAACAGAGACTGGCAAAGGACAATGTAGAGGAACAGCATGGAGATATGAAAGAAAAAGTCCTAATTTTGGTTGGAGAGTGAGGAGAGTCCTTGGACTGAAATTCCCTTGTAAGCCATGGTGATGGATGTTAATTAGCCTTGTAAGTCATAGAAAATCATGGGGGGTGGAATAGTTCAATTTGAGACTGGGGCAAAGATTGTAATTTCTTTTTTTTGGAGCTGTTTGGAACAGAGAGAGAGAGATATGAAGTAGTAAAACCCCCATTGACCTGAGGGAGGGGGTGGCATTCTTGTTGTTTGTAGAGATGAAAATAGGCAGATGATGTTGAATTTTTGCATTTAAATATTCATCCTTAAAATATGATACCCCATGTATTTGATATGGCCCAGGAGTGCAGCTTTGAGATAGGAGGGTTTTTGCAAGTGTGCAGATTTTCCTCCGGGCAGATGCACTTGTAGAGATTGCACCCCAAGAAATACAAGAAATTCAGTCTTCTAGGGGAGTCTCCATGATTTTGCTAGTGAGAAGCTCCTCTTC
>VWZN01021529.1:15071-39674 GCA_013396955.1 Regulus satrapa | reverse complement strand
AAAAAAAAAAAAAAAAAAAAAAAAAAAAAAAAAAAAATTACAAGTCCCAAAGAAAGAAAATAAATTTGAAGAACAGCTTTTGTAACCTAACCTAAATCCTTACAGAAACCATTTAGACTAATCCAATTCTTACTCTGGAACAACTAAAAATTGCAGGGACAAAATTGACCTGTGCATCTGGAATAGATTCCTTCACAGTGCCAATTTGTTTTATTCTCACGCAGGCTTCAACTACTGACAACAATATTCTTGAAAATGTGAAAAGGCATTCTCTTGGTAAACTTGGCTATGAGGTATTGGGAATACAAACTTGACTCCTGGATGATGCTTGATATTAAAAAATAAAATTATCTATATACATACAGAGGGTTTTTTGTTTGTTTGTTTGTTTTGTTTTTGTGGTTTTTTTGTTTTGTTTTGTTCTGTTTTTCATTCAAAACCTGATACCTACATAAATGTGAATGATTATTTTTTCAGTCCAAAGTCCTATTCAACTGTGAAAATTAGTTTTGTCTTAAGAAGGTATGGGACAGTCACATAACCACTGAAATCTTGTTTGTCATGCAAAATCTGTTGACTTTCCTTCAAAAAATTATCAGCTCCAAAACAGCATAGATTTGGGCAGCCAAATAACTTTCTTAACAAGTGCCTCCCCATAGGTATAGGCCAAAAGATGTATGCTGGTCCTTTAGCACTAATGGATTTTCAAGAGTAGCATAATATCAGGACTATGGGGATGATGGCGATATAGCGGAAGTGATAGTCTACCATTTGAAATCAATATTATCAGCGAGGAACAGACTGAAACCATATATTTCTTCTCATAGCCTCTCCCTGATATGTGCTTCACTGTCAAATTGTGTTATGGACATATAATCCAGAAGTATTTTATTCTTGTGGGGTTTGGGATTTTTTTTTTTTTTCTCCTCCATTTTTTTCTGATGGGTTATGCTATAGTGAGCTGACTTTGGCAATCTGCTAGACCCCTACCCAACCCTTTAACTTCTCCTCCTGAACAGGGTAGGCAGAAGAAAATAAGATTTTTTTTTTTAAATTGTAGAAAAAGACAAAGACAGGGAAATCCCCTATCAAATACTATCAGGGGAAAAGCAGTCTAGACTTGGAGAAAATTTAATTTACTGTCTATTAAAATAGATTTAAATTGTGACAATCAAAGACAAATTATTAGAACGCTTCCCCTTCCCTTTCCCAGAGTTGAAGTCATTCCTTCGTCTCACACTCCTCCCCGCTCTGAGCATTTTGGGGTGATGCTGGAATGCAGTCAGTCCATAGCAGTTCCTTCTCGTCACACCATTCCCCTACTCCTCCATGGGCTACAGTTCATTCAGTGAGTGTCCCCTGGCTCTGCTGTGGAATTCTGAAGAAGCTGCCATGTGGGTGTCTGCTCCACAAGCTGCAGGAGAATCTCTGCTCTGGTGCTTGGAGCACTTCCTCTCTTCCTTCCCTCAACCTGACCTCTGCAGAAGTTCCTGACACTTTTTCTTTTCTCCTTTTCCCCTCACACTACTCTGTGGTGGTTTTGCCCTTTCTTAATCAATTTTTCCCAGTGGAACAGGCACCTGGCTAAGGGGCTCAGCTCTGTCCACGCAGTGGTAGGTTCATTGGAACTAATTCCTCGCAGAGAAGGTGGTTCCATTAGAACCTCTCCTTAAAGAGGCTGTCTCTTCATTCTCTCCAGTGCCAGCAACTTGGCAGGGGCACACTTAAATCCAGTGGAAAAAAGATGAATTTCAGATTAGAGAGGAAAAAGACTGAAGCAGGGCAGAATAGCAGCCTTCAAATACAGGTTAGAGAAACATTTCTCTGTAAGGGTTCACACTGCGTAATTTTAGTCCCAGGTGGAAGACTTGTGAGTGCAGCATTAAGTGTTCATTTTGAACAATAACCATCACATGGATACTCCAAAATTCACTTATGAAAGCATTATGCGTATTAACCTAATTTTTATGAAGATTTGTGATTTTTGTGGCTTTTTGGGTGAGTCATGAAATACATATTTGATATTGAGAAATATTACTGCAAGTCAGAATGGATCTGGTTTTATAATTTAGGGTTTTTTATATGTGTCTTATAACTATGATTATGTGAAGTTGATGAGGCATTGAAACAGATTGCCCAGAGAGGTTGTGGATTCCCCATGCCCATTTTTTTTCCAGGCCAAGATCTCAAACAACAGACTTAATGTTGTTTATTCAAGAGTTTTATTTTGAAAGGATTTGCTGTCAAAATACTGTCTCATGAGGCTTGTTGTAGAACTGAATGACATTATATCCTCACTTTTCTCTCTCTATCATTTATGCTTTTCTAAGAATGGTGCCAGCTTCAGTAGGAAATAGTTCATATACCATGTGATATAGAAAATTAAGACTATATAATTTTGAAACAGTTACGGAAAATGCTGTTTATTTACAACATAAAAAACACCTTTTCCTTTTCATTCAAAATATGATTAACTCATCAAGAATCTGAACGTATTTCAAACTGCCTTCCTTTCTAGCCATCTTTCTATCCTTATCTGCTTATTTATGAGATAACATTGAGTTTTCAGTTTTGCTTTTCCCTACTATAGGAAATTATATAGCAAAATCTACCCAAAGTCAGCAACCTATTAGTTATAGCTATCATGTACATCCATAGCAGCAATAGTGATTACTTGTTCAAGTCCTGGATAAGGGAGCCAAACAAAGAAGAGTAAAATAGCTTCTTCTTCCTTTTTTTTTCCTTGTAATTTTCATCTTTGTAATAAACAATGCTACTTAAAAATGGAGGTGTTTAGCCAAGTTGTCACTCTGCTCTAAAACAAAGCCATAAACTGTCAATTATAAAGCACTATCCTAAGTGATGAACATTCAGTAGCTGACCAGTATCTCATCTACTCAATCTAAATTTCTCTTTCTAATTTGCATCTTTTCACTAGATACCTAGTCTTGTCTAAAAAGACATGAGCAACCTTAAAATTAAGTGATAATCTAAACTTTCTGTATTATTCTGGGATATTTTCCCTAAATAAGGTTAGACCCATCCTTTACAATTTTGTCTACTTAAACTACTGGATGAGTTATTTTAATTTCTCAACATATTTTGGCTGATGTCAAATACATTAGGTCTGCAAACAATATTTAAATTGTACATTTTAAAAGTTGCAATTAAATAAGGTACTTGTAAATATACCCAAATCCTAGATAGATGTGTCAGCATTGTTATCATGAGACTATTTTTTGTGGATATTAAAATTAAAGGGGTTTTTTTGGTTGGTTTTTTTGAGTGTTTTTTGGGGGTTTTTTTGTTTGGTTGGTTTTTTGGTTTTTTTTCTTTTTTGTTTTTTTTTGTTTTTTTTTTTTTTTACTATTTTATTTTTGTTCATGCTGCTGTCACTTGTAAAAGTGGAAAAAAATCACAATAAGAAAGTCAAGCATTTCACTGAATGTCATTTAGGAATGATGATCACCAGTTCAGTGTCACCACTGAGACTCTCCAAGCCATGAGCTGCTATCTTGATCCACTGCTTTTCCCCTCCCTTTTTCCCATGTGAGAGCATGGCGAGAAGAATTGGAGGCACAAAAAGGAAAGATCAAAGGCTGAGATAAGAAGAATTTACTGAAAACAACAAAGAGATAAGAAACTAAACAGTAACAGCAACAATTCCAATGACAGAAAAAGAAACAGTTCACACAGAAAACCTCCTCCAAAAGACTATATCCCTTTGCCACATTTTCTGGACTAGAAAGAACCCCTTCTCCCTGGAAGGAAGTCCCTTAACCCCACCCCCAGCAATAACGTAAGGTGCTATTAATTAACCTTTTTCTCCTGGCCATGTCCTCTCCTTGCTACTGCAAAAAATTAACCCCATCCTGGCTGGAATGAGCACACACTGTAGTATTCCAGTACACTAAAAAAGTTTGAAACCCCACACATCTGCCTTCTTGTCTCTACTTAATGTACTGCTTGCTTTTTCTGCTTTTTCTACCCCTATTTTGTGAGAGGAAGGGAAGGTGCATTCTCTTGTAGTTATTTCCATAAATATCACTGCTGCTGGTGTCATAGCAGAGCAGCTATTCTAAACCAGATATGAATACTTACACAACATAATTCCCAGAGTTATAAGCAAACTTTCATGTGTGCAACAGAGATAATAGTCACTTATTGTGATTCATTTTTTCTTTGGCTTTTCTTAGGCTCTTCAGAAATAAGTAATAAGAGTGAGATACACATGGACTTTCAATCCTTACTTTCACATAGAAATAATTTTGGTACAATTTCCCCNTTGCAGTTACAGCCACCAGGTCTGTTTTGCCCTGGACACTTTCCCTCTTCTCCCTCCTTAAAGTCCCAGAGACACAAAAAATTTTGAGTCGCTGTGTTAATCTTGTATAATTGATTAATTCTTGAATAGTCAATACCTTGCACAATATCTACTTCAGATCCTACTGTAACAGTCTCAGGGTTTTTTTGATTTTTTTTTTTTTCATACAAACTGTATAGTAATTCAGTGATTCAGTGTATCAGCCACCTCTCTAATAATCTCTCCTTTCAAATGATGTGAGTCTTATCTCTGTTTCCCATCTAAATTTCAATTGCCTGAAAATTTTGCAGTTTTCAGTAAATCTTCAGAAATCTGATGTTCTCCAGCTTGACAAAGGAGCTGCTTCTTTGACTACTTTCTCTTTTGAAGAACTGAAATCCCACAGAGTCCATCACTGTTTTGTTTCCATAGTTTCCACATGTTGTTTCTCTCCCCTAGATCTCTACCTGATATCTCAGCAGTTCTGCCAGATACTTGGCTAGCTCTCCTAACTATCTCTACAGCCTGTCTTCTTTCTCTTATGTGTTTACTGGTCTTGAAAAAATTAATAATATGAATTTAAAATGGCAAAAAAAACAATGCAAACTAACATATTCAAAGCTAATAAATTTCTTTTATCAATCCAAAGAGATGTATCCTACCTGCTCTTTGATTCATTGGCACTGATCAAGTGCTCACAGTCTGGCCACCCAGCTTGGTCTGGACACAAGCTCTGCCATTTTCAACATTTTAATTTATAGTGAGGAGCTTTGTTTTTGTTTTTGTTTTCCTTTTTCCCCCTACCCTTCCGAAGTTGACAAGTTCTGTATATATTCTGTGAATAAATAACATAGACTTATAATGTCCTGTGTTTAAAAAGGAAAATTATAAAAATATCATTCTTTGCCTGTAAAGATCAACTTTACAGTGTTCACTCATTTGTGAATTAATTAATAAATTACATGTGCTTAGAATAGATGACCTCTAAAACAGAATAACTGAATATATATATAAGCCATATAGGTAGATAGCTAGATAGAGATCATTATAGCTAAGGTTAGACAAGAAAATGTTTTTATTTTGCTTAAAAGTAATGAAAACTTTTCTCTCTATGATTCTTTCAGGTTGAACTTAGCAAGATATCTCCAATCCATATTGTCTAGATTTAACAGTCTATAATTACATATTTTATTTTATAACCTGTTTCATGGACCAGCTAAAAAAAAAAACCTTTTAAAGCATATATAGGCTTTTATATCAGCTGGGGTGAGGGGGGAGAAAAATACCATATCCAAAATAGTTTTAGAGATGCTCAGGTTAACATTTTATTTGATTATAATTTGAAATTCAGGAAGTACAGCTGTTATTTACAGATGGGGTTGATTCAAAATCTGAAAAAAACAACAAAATATTAAGGCAAAGAGATTTATGTATTATTTTTCCATATGTCTGTGTTGCAGGATCTTAATATATTAGTATCCTCTTTTACAAAGAGAAAAGAGAGACACAGTCATATCCATGACTACTAATACCCACTTGAGGTCTGCAATATATAGAACATAGAAAAAAGACACTGTGAAATCTGGGGATATTTTCTCCTACTTCTAAACACACTGGTGAAAAAAAAAAAATCTGAAAACAGATATTATCAATAGGTCCACAGAAATATTTTATCTAATCTTTATTCTTTCCCCTGCATTCTTTATTCCTTGTACTCCATAGGAGAAAAATGTTCTAGAACCTTCTATAGGCATAAAAAATTATTGATAGCTCAGTTTTAATGAGCTTTTCAGACAGCAAGGAGTCAAGCTCACTGTATGGCACAGGCTAGTAAAAGCTGTAGTGTACATATATCTGGTAGCTACCTCATTGAGGAATTTATTTGGGTTAAAATTAGTCAAATATTTTCCTCTACAAAAAATGAATAAGCAGGATCCTTCAGTTTGAGGAGTTCGAGTGGATTTAGCACTAACTCCTAAATAACACTGTCCACAAGCTGTCTTTATGAGGAGCATCTAAGTGCAGGTCAAGAAGGAAGAAGTGGATCACTGTTTGAGAGGAGCATTCATTACCATACTTAGGGAGTTTAATAACAGGAAGTGTGCCTGAATTGCTAGCTGCTATAATTTTTTCAAATTCTTTATATTGAAGTAGGCACTTGGAAGCAGCAAATAACAATCTGTAGCATGTCTAATGCAGAAAAGTTTTTCTTCACTCAAAGAATCAGTGTATGCACTCCTCCTCTGGTCTTCTCAGAAGTAAGACATTGAAGAGAAGGCCTTAAACACCTGCAAGAATTGCTCTTTCAAAATTTCTTTTCTGTCCTTTTCTTCTTTTCATATTTGTATTATCCACTATTCTCAATGTTTCCTTTTCCTTTAAACACAGTCTATTTCTTTTCCTTGGTAAAGCAAATAAATGCTCAGTGAATGCACAAGAGTCAATACAGGAAAAAATGGCTTAAAAACATCCATCAACTCCCTTTTACTTGATTTTAGAGACACTTAAAGAAACAGTATGCAATCTACAGTCATTGTCTAGGCATTGTGCCTTGGATTATAATTCTCCTAAATTACTGAATTTAAAATGATCAAATCCTGATATCTTTGTTGCATTAGTTGCCTCTTTTTTTCCCCTTTACCATAGGCATATTTCAAATATAGTATACAGCATACCTTCATCATTAGCCTTTTTCTGAAGCAATTTATTTGGCATGCTACACAATGGAGCACAGGTGGTTTGTTTTTTTTTTTTCTTTCAATTATAATATTTTGTTGCCCCTTTAATCATTTACTTGTCAACATTTGACATTAACCTCTTTTTCAGGAATATAAATTATCCATTTTCCTCTATAGTCAGAAGAGCAAAGTAAGAATTTCCATGGAGTTATTCAGAGAAGATCCAAAGAAAGCACAATTTTTATAGGTGGCTAACATATTGATCAGGGTATGACTACCTTTCTAAATTGTAACAGTTATATAACATTCTTTTATCATAAATACTTTATTAAGATATATTAAAAATCAAGTGTAATTTCAAATTCCATAATAAAAGCATGACTGGTGGAAATTTTACTTTTATATTTGAAATCCTACACTAGACATGACTTTTTATTTAAAGTTTTAACGCAAAATTATGCGGATGTTTGAACAGAGCTTGGCTGAAAATCTGAAGTGCATTTTTGAGGACATAGTGTGAAGGCATGGCATAGAATCCAGTAAATGTTTACTTTTCTGTCTAAATTTCAACATTTCAAAAGCTGGGAAATAACTGAAGACAGAACAAAAGCTATAACAAATAATGGAATATAATGAACAAATAATATGGGCCTGTCTGGTGTTTAGCCTTAAGTCTCTGAATCCTTCACAAATATTTTTATTTGAAAACAAATACTGACAAGACAGAACTCATTTTAGACAAAGAAGAGTCTTCATTTTAAAGACTTCAGTCTGCAGTGAATTAGGCTCCATAGCTATTCTTAAAATCGTGGTAACAAGTAGTCTTCTACCACAATAAATGAAACGGAGAATAAAGGAACATGACAATAGTGGCGATGAATTCAGAGGAAGTGTTCAGGATAGCATTACCAGCATGGGAATCTTTAAAATATAAGTTGTTAAGGTGGTCCTCAAAGTTATACTCAGCAATAGAGTAGAACTAGAAAATGTGTTTTACTCTTCCAAATTCTTATGCATCAATTTTTCCAGTGAAGTGTAAATCTGTATGACTGATTGCTCTTAGCTACACTTCTGTTCCTTTTCTTTCTTGGTGATATTATACATTTCTTGCATATGTTTTGAATTTATTAGTATTTGTGCTGTTGTCCTCTTTTATTAATATCTTGGAATATAAGAGAAAGCAAAGTTGGTGTTATTAAGTGCTAATAAGTAGAAAAAGCAAAGTTGAAGAATTATATCACTTTTTAAAAAGACATGTTGAAGCAAGCAGGGACTAGGAACAATAAGGAAACGTAATAATTTTAGTTGACAAAAGACTAAAGAGCATATTTACAACACTCTATTTTAACAACTATGTTTAGCTGAACTGACCTGGGCTGTGCTGAAATGGGGTATTCCCCATCCCAAAATCTGCCATGATTAACCTCTACATACCTTCCCTAAATACATAGCGAGATTATTAGAAAAAAAAAATCCCACTACTTTCCATTAAATAACTGAAAGAGTCTCTTCCAAATACTCCTTCCCCATTTAGAAGATAGTTTTTCACTTCAAATTAATAAAGTAACTCTGCACATAGAATTCAGTAGTGTGCAAATGCTAGGGGACCTAATAATCATAAAATATCTATGTTTAAAATACCTACCTATTAATTCACAAATGGAACAAATTTTGGAATATTTAATTCTGGAATTATGAAAGTATGTGTTTGTGCTTCAAAATCCCATGGTCATACTTGCAATAAAAGAATGAAATATTTCTTTCATTTCTTATGTTTTCATGCTAAAATTAAGGTTTTGAAGATATGTTTTTGTTTTTGTTTTAGTGTAAGTGTTCCACCTAATTTCAATTTTAGATGAAATTTAATAAATTCCCTTTTTTTTTTTTTTTTTTTTTTTTTGTGATAACTGAAATCTAAAGGAACTGTGCTAAAGTATAAGAAATTGAATAAATCATTTTGAAGTACATGTGACATGTCCAAACCTCTTGGCCAGGACTTCAGATTGGTTAAATCAGAAAAAAACCAAAACAAAACAAAACAAAAAAAACCCTATTCATAAACTCATTGGTGCTCTGCTCAATAATGATCCTTTACTTCAGGACCTTTTATGTTTGTTCATTCAGTTGAACTTACCGAAAATGTTCAAAAGTAATAGAGTCATATATATTACCTCTGTTCTACTTTGAAGCAGATCTGACTTCTATGCCATTATCAACCACAACATGTCATTCTATTCTTGGTAAGAAATAAAATATTCAGATTCATAAAAAATAATGAGCTTTTTTTTATTTTTTCTTTCTGCATGGAGCAAACCTTGTTGTTTTGTTGATGCTTTGGTTTGTTTTCTTCAAAATTGAATTTAAGAACACTTGCTTATTGCTGCCTGGATTTTCAGGCAATGCCATAAATGATGGAAGTTGGCATTCACCATATTAGTCTCAGTATCTTAATCTCACATCTATTGACTCTTCTGAAGTACAAATCTTTATCTTTCATGAAAATACAATTGCATGACACTGTAAAGCACTCACACACGGCTAGTTGAACTCTCAGTTAATATCAAAATTAACCCTTTAATGAAGCAATTTTAGATACATAGCTTGCTTTTATCAGGAATCCTTATTTTAAAGATATCAAGTCAGGACATCTGTTTTTACACTTTATTATTTATTTTTACCTAGGATGAGTTTTTTATCTATGTCTGCCTAAGAGTTTTAAATGCTTATCAAGTAAACAAGCAAATAAAAATAGAAAGGGACTGGACATATTTAAAAGGTTTCAAAATTTTGTTCCTTCCTATTTCAATTCAGTTTAACTGAACCAAATTGAAATTAAATCCACTTATGTATGAATAGGCTGCTTATTTCAGTGTAACTTTTGTATTGTTAAATATAAAGTTCTCTTGTATTCCCACAAAGTTGAACAAAATCCCTTTTGTAGCTGTTGATGAGTGAAAGTGCCCCTAAACACTATGTATCCCTGTCTGGAAAATTATTATGGTACATTTTGTATGGTGAAATATTGTATCTCACATTATTAATTGTTCCTAGTAAAAGAATATCAATATGTAGAACTAAGTAATATAATAAATCAAGTAATAAAAATAATTACAGACCAATATCAAATAGTGCTCATAAATTAAAGTGAAGCATAGATTAATATTTTGCATATATTAACTTTCTATTTTGAATTATGTGGTAAACTCAGTTCAAAAGCCATGAGAATTCCAATTTTTTCTTACTGCTGCAGCTGTTCTGAGTTGAAAAATCTCTGCTCCTTCTTCAAAAGCATTGAAACAAACTAGTGAAAAATCTTTTCAGATATTAATAGATCTTTGTTTAACAGTTAATTCCTGCTGATGTCTTAGTAAGAAGAATAATTTTCAAAAGTTATATGCATTAGATATAAAACTTCCTCTGATAAATTAAATCTTCCAAGGAAACACACACAAATACACACACTTTTATTTTGCATTTGAAGTGCTTTTGCATTGGATAATACACTATCAATATTATTTTCCTTTATTTAAGTCCTGGAGATGTGTGTTGATTAAAAAAAAAAATTGGCATAGGAAAGATGACAGAAAGGAATAAGAGAAAACAGCTTGGCCAGAAGCTCAGAGCAGGCATAAGTTAGATAGAAGGAGTTGGGCAAAACATAAGTAAACTGCAAAGNCAGCATGTGACCTTGTAACCGCAGCACAGCAAATGCATTCCACTGAGAGGGAAAAAAAAACCCTAAAAAAAAAAAAAAAAAAAAAAAAAAAAAAAAAAAAAAAACCAAAAAACCTGTAATTATTGACCTTTCAGTTTCTTTTTCTTCAGTTATATATACTTTATAAACTACACTTTTTATTGAAGTCCAAAGATACACTTTAATAAATGCAGAAAAAGTTTAAAAAATAATAAAAAATGTTCAGAGTCTTTGAATTGAAAAAAAAATAGAAAATAAATTATAAAAACCTTGCTTTCTCATCTATAGAACTATAAGATATCAAAGAAAAGGTAACAGGAAGAGACTGGCATAAAGAACACCTTTGTCAATGTTTCTGAATAGTATTTCCATTAGAGCAGGTCATTTATGTGCGGGGTGTGGAAGTGAATTGTAGGTATAGTAATTGCAACCATTACTTACCATCTTTGAATTTTTTTATCAAAATTTTTGTCAGTTATACATTTCACTAATGGGCATAATAATCTTCCAGTGGTTTGATCTCTTTATTTTTGAATGTGTGATGTCAGATAATTTTATTGGCAATAGGTTCTTTCATAATCTCTAGATAATATGCAGACTCTAGATATCCTGCTGATACAATACTGACTATAAAAAGAAAAATATCTTTTATTCTAGATTTAAATACAAAGGAGAACATGAAACATACAACATTGTTTGAAAGGTTTTTTCTATCAGTTCTTTTCTCTATCCTGTTGCACAAATTTATTCCTAAGAATATAGCAGACATTTGATGGTACAAACAGAAATCTCAGTTCTTCTTTTCAGAAGCAAGTAAGGGTAATTCTTTAAAAGGGTTCATCACAATAAAACTGCCCCCCCCCAAAACAAACCATTAAAAAAATCCAAATAATAAACCCCCTTCAAAGTATAAAATTTCATATTGCTTTTCTTCTTCTGTAAATGTATTCTTTTTATATCCAGACCATTGTAATTGACAGATTTGCAGCTTCCTTTTAGATTCGTACTACCAATATGAAAGTTACTTTGTTCGTTATCAATCAGGGCTCTTCTTTCCTCAAAAGAATAATTTGTGTCTTTTTTAATATTGATATTGTATGAAATGCTTTTTTTAAACCTATTTATCAAACCATGTATTTCATCATGTATGAAATTCTCCCTCTGCCTTCACCTCTTTTTAGTGAATTTTCTACATCAGACAGACAGTAACAAAAAGAGAAATCTACTGAAAATTATTATTTTTTCCATCTCCTTCTGAACTATCACATCTTTTAAATAAGTTCCTTGAATTATTGTTTTGAATTGTATCTGTCACATGTCCTCATTTTTATTTGTATTCAAAAGCTTAATAAGTGATATGATTTTACATACAAAATCCCCAAGCTATTTGAAAAGATTGAGCTCATTGACATGTCTTTGAATGCATTCTTGTTTATTTTCTGTAATAGAATGAAAAACATTTTATGCAATGTATTCACATATATGGAAAAAAGAGCATTCATATAACTATTCAGAATTTGAAAATTAAACAGCTTGTACTGTGTAACATATATAATGTGTAATCATATTCTATGCATAACTAAAATGTAAAAGTGAAAAGCAGGAAAGGAACAAATAGGAATGTATGTAGAAAGAAGTAATGACATGATATGGCTCAGAATTATAGGCAATATTTATATTTCCTTTTAATTTTGTCTTTTGGATGGTACATTGAACTCCAGTATCTACTTCAGCGAACAGCATATTCCAATTCAACAAGTAATGATTTAATAAAAATAAAGTCAGTTGCTTTTATAGTATGGCTCTTGAACTGTTTGAAAAACAAAAGTATGGATTGGTTGAAAGTGCCAATAAAAAACATACAGTAAAATAAATGATAAAAAATACATTCTTATCAAAATGTGTAAAGCACAATAACAATAGCCTAAAGTAAAAACATGTATGTAGTGCTGCCTAAAGTATTTTTTTGCCAGATCTTTTCCTGGACCAGGGAGTGAACAGTAAAGAGCTGTTTCTGTGACTTTAGTAGTCACAGATGAAACCTCTTGAATCCATTGGCTTTCTTCCTTCAAGCAGTTGAAGAAATCACTTCTGTTAGTCACAGTCAGCTCGGGGTCTCTTAATCAAAATCTACCATCAATATTTCCTCATTATATGTAGCACACGGAACCATGTGGTTGCTGATTTAGGCTAATTCTAAAATGTCTGGTTTGTAAACATTAAACCATTCCAGAAAGTGTTGTTTAGTTATGAATAATTAAGTACTGCATGGTTTAGCCTGTACATTATCTAGAAATTTTCATAAAGAGAACTTCATAAATCCTAACAGTCAGAAGTCATTTGTAGACATGAGAAGCAGTTTTGGATTTTTTTCTGTAAAATTATATTTGGGATTAAACTCTCAAGCTGTTTAAATAAGATGACCAGTTTCAATATGTGTAAAATCAGGCTACAAACCATTAAAACCAAAAAGAAACATTTAAGCAAACTGTAATGAAAGCATATTTATTAATCTGATTCCACAATCAATAATTCTTTACTCTGCTGTACAACAATGTATTATGGCACATTTTTCTCCATAAGTAGATTTTTCTTGAAGGTGACTATGTGAGTTTAATCCAAACTCTTGTGAGTTCAGGAGGTGAGATATAGCTCTTATGAGACATATATCTATGTCAGAGTGAATCAGGAACCAGAAGCTGCATCTTTGCTATACAAACCTGGACTAAAATAGTGTGTTCTACATTGAAACTGGTTGTATGAGAACTAGGGAAGAGAACACCAAAAGGATACTCCTTGTGCAACAGCTGTAGTCCTCAGAATCTTCTCATTTCTATCTCAGTTTTTGCTACTTTGAAAACACACACAGAAGAANTCGTTTTTTTCTATTTTAAAAACACAAAAAAAAAAAAAAAAAAAAAAAAAAAAAAAAAGCCACTTCTGGTCTAGAGTCTAGAGTGTAGTGGCTAAAGTATAAAGTTCAACTAGTAAAACTTATTCCATCATAATTAATGTTGCTTCCACATCACCAATCCCTAATATAAATTCAGACCAGAAGTGAAAAGTCCAAAGAAAAAGTAGCAATCCTTTTAGCATCAGCCATCTATTTTCTCACAGATTTGAGTCCTGTACAAACTTAAACATGTCTATGGAGGTGTTAACTTTTACAGACAACACTTCTTGATGCTGAAACATTTGTAACACCTTTGCACATATCACAGTATTTGAAGGCCAGTCAAGAAAAATCTCCATGATATGTTTCCTCCCTGTGTTCTCTCATTAAGTTCACTGACAAAGCCACTTGCATCTTTTAAACTAAGGAATATCAATTTTGAAAATATTTCTGAGATCTTAGTAACACTGAGATTTTTACTTATCTGTTTTATTTGAGAGATATGGACCATGGGATGGGCAAAAGAGGAGACAGGCATACAAATATGAAATAAAGAGACACACGCAGAAACACACACATGAAAAATTATTGCATCTCTGCAACTTTTAACAAGGAAACAATACTGAGAGTTTCCTCCCTTTGATGCTCATTGTGACAGTGAATTTTAACTTGCTATAATACATTCAAAAATTAGTCTGTGGTCAGCTGAAAAATCCATTGAACAGCCTCTCTATTTCTTCTTTTCTGTGTGAATCTGACTAAATTCAGAATATTTCACACTTAAATTGTTTCAGCTGCAGTATTTAGATTGTTTGGCCAGGTTTTGATAGTGGATGGGGGCTAAGGAGTGGCTTCCATAAGAACCTCCTGGAACCACATCCAGCAGAACCAAAGCCAGACGACTCCAGCATGGACAAGCCACTGTCCAAGGCTCAGCCAATCCAAAATGATAGTAACTACTTTGTGATAACATGTTTAATAAAGAAGGATGTTTATTGCATGGATTAATTGCAGCCAGAGAAGCCCAGGACAAGAATATGTGAGAGGAGCAACTCTGCAGACACCAAAGGCAGTGGAAAAGGAGGGGCAGGAGGTGCTCCAGGCACCAGAGCTGAGATTTATTCCCCTGCAGCCACGGTGCAGATGGTGCTGAGGCAGCTGTGCTCTAAGGCCATTTACATCCATGGGGATGCAGAGATCTACCTGCAGCAACGGCAGGAGACCCACCCTGGAGCAGGGGGATGCCTGACAGGAGGCTGTGACCCTGTGGGAAGCTGCTGCTGGAGCATAGTCCTGGCAGGGACCTATGTACCTGTGGAGAGAACCCACACTGGAGCAGGTGGCCTGATAGGACTTGTGATCCAATGGGGAACCTGCATTGGAACAGGCTGTGCCTGAATGACTGCTCCCTGTGGAAGATTGCACCACATTGCAGCAACTTGCACAGATCTGCTGCTCATGAGGTGGATTCATGAACTTGTAAAAGTTCATGGAGAACTGTCTTCCATGGGAGGGACCCCACACTAGAGGATGGGGACCCCTCTCCCTGAGCAGCAGGAGAAAGCATGGGTGATGAACAGACCAGAACCCCCACTCCCTGTCTCCCTGCACCACGGCAGGAGGAGGTAGAGCTGAGAATGAGGGAGGAGTGGCAGGAAGTTGTTTTTAAGATTTTGGGTTACTTATCATATTTCTCTTGTTTTGTTAGTAATAAATTTCATTATCCCCAGGCTGAGTCTGTTTTGACTGTGGTGGTATTCAGTGAGTGAACTCAGCACTCTTTACCTCAACTCAAGAGCTTTTTGTTATATTTTCTCTCCTCTGAAACTTAAGAGGAGAGACGAGAAGGTTGTGGTGGGTGTGTGGCATTCAACTAGAGTCAGCCCATTGGAACTACTAATATAATCGATTTCTAAGCAGAGATAAAAACTTATAATTCATGTTTGGATGATGACAGAAATTATGGTTATCAAACATATATTAATGTTGATGTATACTCACTATACCATTTTAATTTCACTTAGGATTTTGAAACCAAATTTTCTATTATTTTTGACCTGATTCTTCCAATTACTGTTTTGTAAATCTTCATTTTTCATGTTCATAAAATTCCACCCCAAAATATTCCATGCAGATAAAAGGAATGTTTGAATGGTTAGAAGAAGATTAATTCTTCTGTCTTTTGTTGTTTGGTTTTTTTTGCTTAAAATATAAGCATTGTTATGTATGTAAATGAGCCATGTATTTATGGGAAATTAAGTGATTAGGTATCTGAAAGTAATTGTTCAGTACTCATAAGCATTTTTTCAAGATTATACTGTCATTCAACAACATTTATAGTGTGTTAAATGTTTTAGTGCAATTTAGCCAAGCACATTCTTCCGTATTACCCATAGTCATGTTTTCATGGAGAGAAACCAGTGAATATCAAAATACTTTTTAATTTAGCTAAAAAAAAAAAAGTGCAATGAGAGACAATATCTGGATTGTAAATTCAGAGTAATTCTAGTCATGAATTTGGCATAACACTTTAATAACTAATCAGTTATTTGCATTCACTGCAAGACTAACTGGGTTAAATTAGAGTGTCTGTGTTATAGATGAAGTCACACTTTATAATGTAATGGTCCTTAGTGGATTTACAGTGGAAACTTCTCTAACATGCAGATATTTTAAAAGGCTTTCAACTACAAAATAATACAGTGGCATAAGGTCTGTAGATACAATAAAGAGCGACTATCCATTTAGTGTATTAATAAAAGATTAGTGTAAACTCTTTTGCTTAGATATTTTCCTCATCAATGTTTGCTTCAAAAGCTTTCAAAAAGTTCCAGTTAAAATATGTTTAACTTATAAGAAGGATTTTTTTTCAATAATGTCATTAATCTTAATTAGAATTTATTTACACTATTCACAATTTCAGAAATATGTCACTTTAATAAAAGGAAATATAGTATCGTATAATCTAGGTTGTAAAATTAGTATAATCTAGGTTGTGAGATACCAGAATGGTAAACCTTAATGGGCGCACTGAATTTTATAGAATATATTCATTATCAAATCACAAAGCTCAAATGTTGAACCTCTGCACAAATTCACAATAAATCTGATCTAAAAAATCCTGAAAGCAAGCTAAGCAAATTTTTTATTCCTTTCACTTTAAGGCAAGATAAGATAAGGATTCATGCCCAGGCCTTTTTACTCATGGTTTCTACTTATAATCTATCTGTTACAATCATAGAAAAGTGTGTGTTATCAGTATAAATAAAGGTCTGTACTGCTTTACTAACATATTATGATTTCTAGGTAATATTCAGCTGGTGAGTTGAAGAGGGTATAGGAGAACTTAAATGTAAACAGAAATTTTATTCTAAATAAAAATACATTCTGGAGACTAGAGTCTTAATACAATTTGAGAGAAACAGTAATCATAAAAAAAGAATGCAGAGGTTGGAAATGAAGTCTGACATTTCAGGTATACTGCGGATAAAGCAAAGATTAATATTCCAGTCTTTACTTTTGTATCTTTGCATTATTAAGTTTTTTTTATCTACATTTTTTTACTGTATGGATGTTTATTGTGTGAGTGTAAGAAAATTTAGAGAAAAAAAATATTATTACTTAGATCATTTGTGGTGAAGCTACATCGTTCATATTATGTATAGAGAAAAAAGGATTGCAGAAAATATCTTAGTTCACTCTTGTTATGCCAGGTAACAATTTCAAGTTTTCCAGCCTGAGCTGCAGCTGAACATGTCCATAAGGAACCATATATGAGTAGGATCCTTGACTAATAACCTCACTGCATTTCAATAATATTTCCTCTTCAAGTTCTGGCTGCTTTACAATGCATCATGTTCTCTGACCATAGGATATGATATTCTATCTGTGTGGTTTGTGTGTGTATGGCCTTCAAAAAAACTGAACATAATCAGAATAAGGCATATGAAATTAACTGAAGATTGCAATGGAAGGATCTAGTTCTATAGATTTTTTTGGTTAAATGTTAAAATAATATGATCAGCAATTCTAATAGAATACAGTTCCAAGACATGGCAGTGCTGCTTTTCTTTAGTAAATATATGTGGTTTGAGCGTGGTGGGCTTACACTGAGAATGAGTGCCTTTTATTGGTAAGGTTTTGCCATCTGTTCTAATCATTTATTCATACTAAGAAAGGAGCAGGTGAAATTACAGAATGGAGATAAATAGCAGTGGGTATGCACTGAATTGGGCTGTGATTGTGCAAATGAGCTCAACGTTAACATTAATGTTCAGCCAATTGCTATCATTCAAGTGACATCTTCATATGCTATTATGTGGTCTTGAGATGCAAAATATTAAAGATATAATGCAGAAGAGCTATTTCTAGGCTAATGATTTCTATCCTGTATTCAGATATCTATCCCTTATTATGAGTAGTACTATACAATATTTTTGTATAATTTGGTCTTTCACATATGGCAAGAATTTAAGAAAATGTTTTGGCAAAAGATCTCTGCATCAAAGATTTCTGGAAGATGTGAAGATTTTGCAAGATGTTTGCCCTATTTTGAAGTCTGTTTTATTGAGTAATTTTCCTCCAGCTTTTGTCACAATCTGTGTAATGCTTCCTTTATGGAACTAAATATCCAAAACCTGAGAGTTCGGAATTTTTACATAGAATTTGGTGTAACCAGCTCCATTAATTTTATTTGATTATGTCGAGGCTTGGACTGGAATAGAGTTCATATGGGGCTATGTTTTGGATTTGTGCTGGAAACAGTGTTGGCAATAGAGGGATGTTTTAGTCATCACTGAGCAGAGCTTACACAGAGCCAGGGCCCCTTCTGCTCCTCACACCACCCCTCCAAGGGGTGGGGTGCATAAGGAGCTGGGAGAGGACACAGCTGGGACAGCTGATCCCAGCTGACTACAATGGTATACCAGACCATAGGGTATCATGCTTAATGTATAAATCTGGGCAGAAGAAGAAAAGGAGGGGAGGAGGAGATAGGGAGCATTCAGAGTGGTGGGATTTATCTTCCCAAGTTACTATGAGACATAATAGGCACTGCTTTTCTGGGAATTGCTAAATATTTTCCTGACCATGGGAATTTGTGGCTAAATTTGTTGTTTTCATGGACATAAGCATCACAACATTTATCTAACAAAGGTTTTAAACAACAGCAACAACAATAACAATGCCCCCCCCNCTTCCATGCCTTCTCTTGCTTCCCTGAAAAATGCCCCCCCCCAAAAAAAAAAAAAAAAAATCCAAAAAACCCAAAAACTAAACCAAATCAAACCAAACCAAACAAACAAACAAACAAAAAAAGACAAACACAAAAAAACCCCATCAAACCCAGACATGCAAAACAAGTAATCCATCAGTAAATATTCAGAATATGTAATAATCTTATATGGTAATATTTAAAATCTCTCCATACTGGTTTGAGACTTTAAAATTTTCCATACTAATTCTCTATCTCCAATTATAACATGTAAAAGGTCATGCTTATTTCTGTGGTAAGGAAATCAAACTAGAGATAGACATTTTACCTATACTTTTCATAGTGGCATGCTATTGAAATAATCATGTTTCTTGATAAGCTCTAGGAATCAGACTACATTTTTAAAAAAAGGTTTTGTAAGTACATACTTTTTGCTTAGCACCTGTGGGAGCTAGAAATGTGTACTGACACCAGTGGGGGTCTTTTAAATTTTTCTAGATTTTGGTGGCTCCATGGGTTGTGGACATAGAATACTCTATATTGGTTTGACATGATGTAGAAATCAAACCTGTGTCTTCACAGGAAATGTTATATTTTATCAAGTATAGTGCAATTAAAATTTTGATATAGTTGGAAAGGGAATGTTCCTTATACATATTGTTCATCTACCTAAAACTTTAATGTTAAATCAAAATAAAGTAATTATTATTAATATTATTTAATAATTATTCATACATACACTTGTATTTAGTAGTATAGTTAACGCAAATGCATAGAAACTTTCTAGAACCTATTCCCTTTCTCTGGTATAATGTGCAACCTTCCTACTTTTCCCTACATTTTGATAGCTTCAAATTTCCTTAAAAAAGAAATGTTTGAAAGAAAAAGCTCATCAGAATTTTATGGTTCCAAGTAAAGGGCTCTGATACTGATAAGAACATCTTCCTACACCATGTTGAGTCCACCTAGATATTTCCTTTTTTCTTTTTTTTTTTTTTTTTTTTTTTTTTGGTGTGTGTATGAAGCTAANCAGGGGGGGAGAAGTTTTGTCTCTGTGTGTGTGTGTGTGTGTGTGTGTGTGTGTGTGTGTGATTTTTTTCTTTTTCCTAATTTCATCTCTTCATCCAAGTTTTAACTTCCCCATAACATATCAAATTAGTTATTTCTGAAAATTATCATCCTTGAGTAATTTTTTATTATTATGTTTTTGCATATGCATTAATTATAATGTAAACACAGAATTTAAGCCACATGACTTCTTATTAATCTGTCACATGCTGTAAGTAATGAATGAGAGACAATAGGTTATGAAAGAAAAATCAAAAATTAAATATTTCCAAATGTTTTCTCTGTAGTTATGTTTGTGGTTTTTTTTTTTTTTTTTTTTTGTTTTTTTGTTTTTTAAAAATAATTTTAACACCCACATTGTGTCTTCTTACTTGATGCTGAAGTGGCTTAATAATTACAGACTGAAAACCCACATTTTATTTGTCCTTTTTTGCAATTAGCAGAATGATGTAACAGGCAGAGAAGCAAACGTATCGGGTAAAGAGAGAACTAGGTTACTGAAAAAAGTGAGAGCTGGTAAAAAAGTCACATGTGCCAGATGTACCTTATCCCCTGAAAATTAGACAACTGTCTAACAAACTGGACAATAGCATGCAAACAACAGTACTTTACAAATTAAGTTGAAAAGTATGCAGGATGTCTGGAACTGAAAAGCGGAAAGCTAACTTTAAGTTTAAATTGCAGACAGAAATCAGTTCTATCAAACAAAGCCTGAACATACTCTGTATGTTCCTAAACATGTTGTTTCACAGAGAAGAGAGGGTAGAAGCTCAGGGTAGAATTTTCTTCCTTGTTTCCTCTGCTTTATCTTAAAATTTGTGTAGTCAGTAGAAGTGGCAGAACATCATTCCATACTTGATGGAATGTCTGCAGGTTTTTTGAGCCTGGACTGATCTTGCCCAGTACATTCACTGGCAATATCCAAGTGATCAAAATGGAGCCTTGGATGAGCATCCAGGGACTGAGGCAGAGGAGGAGCAGGGAATGCAGTGTTGTTTAGGCTAGCACTTCTGTTAAATAAATTGATAATCAAGAACCATCCTTACTGGATTGAATAATGTCCAATATAATGAAGGTCTGACAGCTGTTTTGCCCTCCAGGTGCACCAGGCGAGATTAATATATCTTAAAGGAGTAATATACACAGAACACAGAGAGAGAGGTAAGTGAAGACCATGAATTGACAGTCTCATGTAGGAAAGCAAGAAATAAATTTCACTAGAAGATAATTGATTCTTCAGGGACCTTTATCTGTCAGATTCAATAGTAGGCTGGAAAATGCCACTGCTTTTTAGGGTGCAACTGAAAGAAACAGAATGAAAGACAGATTCCTATAATTTGTCCTTTTATTATGCAATAGGGTTTTTTTTCAGTAAGATTAAGCTGTGTTGAGCCAGATGTCCCAGTGGCATTTCAATACTCTGTGGCTAAAATAAAGCCCAAATAGCTGTTTATAACATATAGGACTCTGAGTTCCAGTAAATGAATATGGCTTAATAAACAAAGCAAGCACTAGAATAATCTAAACAGTCAAGAACAATACGGCTGTATTCTTGTGCCTTGTCAACATACTAAACAAGAGGCAAAATAAAAAATCGACAAGCCAAAACTAACTCCAGCATGAAATTGAAAGTATAAAGAGGGTGCTTCTAAATTATTAAGAATATAAGTACTTTGAGAGTAAAGGTTCCCTGTGGAGGTCTCCTGATGCCTTAAGTTTTAGCTTTCATATTTTTTTCAGATTCTGTACTGCATTAGTATATAACTCTGAACTTCATATAAAGTTAGCAAGTTCTCCTCATGGTTTAGTTAGACAAAACATTCCTTTTCCAGTCCAAGAACCAAGGACACCACAGAACTGAGGAGAGCAATCTGGGAGGATGTGACTTCATAACTTTAAGCTGTAGTTGGACAATTAAGCCCAAAATGTAAATGAACCCAAACCTATAAAAGTGCGAAGACTTGTGACCTGCCATCTATCTTGGGTGTAGCTTTGTCTGGGCTCTTGTACTGCCGAAGGTATATCCTCTGAAGGTCTTTTAATAAATACCTACTTTATTCCTTGAACACTTTCTAGCCTCTGTTCTAGGTAGCCTCTCAAGGCATCGCTCCCAGTGCTGGTCCCAGCCCACACTTGTGATTAGAGCATTGAAGAACTTGGGGGAACTTTCTTCTACTGATTTCAGACTGCATGTATGGACTGACAGCACTATACAGCATGTATGCCTCTGCCCCTCTGAGCCTTAAATTCTGATGCTCTCAATGTTTTGGTCTCTTCAGGATATGAGAGAAAATGAATCTCTTTTTCTCTTCTGCTCCAGAATTTATCTCTTTTTTGGTGCAGATTTTTTCATGTGTCATAGCAGGCCTCCAGAAAATATTATCCATTAGATTATAGCACAATTTATGCTTTATTTTCAATTATTACTATTGCAGTAATAAAGTATTACATATATTAACAATTTTAAAATATTAGCAAAATGTCTCCAGGCCTTAAAAATGTATGATTTATCAAAGCATAAAGGAAATTAGTCTGGAAGGAAATTGCTTACTGATGATCTTAAATAATTTTTCTTAACTATTGTAATAAAACACTTAAAAAGTAAATCCCAAATGGAAATAGATCTTAAGAGACATTCTTGTTTTCTGTGAGGTTTTCTCTGACCTATGGTGAAAATTTTTCCAAAATCTTTTTAAAATACTAAAGGTAAATTAAGATTTCAGACCTTTCAGGCTCTGTAAAATCTTTTGTTATTTACAAAAGGTTCAAAAAGAGTACTTTACATTTCTTGGTGAGTAGGAGTAAATGACAGGGGTTTATTTGTTTAAAATTACAACTTTGGATTTATACCTGACTTTTTCAATTTGAGGAGAAGGCATTGCAAGATTTCTGAGATAAATAAGAGTCTTTAAAAAAAAATAAAATCTTATTTTCAAAAATTAAATTACATCGGGATAAATATGTTGGAGCGAATCACCTTCACAGCAAAAACACCTTCACGTAGTCTAAAAAAAACCTAGAGGGTTGTGCCCAGGCTGACAAAATGAGATATATTTTCTTAATGGAGTATAAAAGTCATTCTAGGAAATCAGTTTCATTCACATTCTTTCAAACATGAATTCCATTTCGAATTACTGAAAGTTCTTCCATGTGACCACCACAAGTCCCAGATACCCACCTTGGAAGCTCTGTAGTAAGTTTTTCTACAGTGTCTAGGATAATTGTGTTTTTGTGTTATTCATCTACCTCTACTGAAATCAATGAAAGAAGATTTTCTTTGTTGGCCAACAGCTGTAATGTCATTATTAATTTCTCTGCAGTACTTTATTTGAATCAATAGGGGCCAAGAGGTCCTGACAAGATATATTTTTCCTAATATCGATCTTGATGACCAAGCTAGTGCCCTCAAGTCTAACCATTGATTCTAAGAGACAGAACTCTCAAGCTGGAGGCCAACTTTTTGCTATTAAACACATCAGAATTTGTAATTAAAGAAAATGTCACACTGTCATATCTTTCATCACAAGAAAAATAAATCTTTCCACACATATTAAGAGTAGCATGAAGTGCAGAGATACACTAGAGGTACGTACCCTGAATTTAATTTTTATAGAAAACATTCAATGAATCAAATTCACTAACATTCCATTATAAAGTTTATTATAAAGTTTATTATAAAGTTTATTATAAAGTTTATTATAAAGTTGATGTCTTTCTATTTTTTCTAATTTAAAATTTTAAGAAAGTATTTTACTCTGTTGTTTTTTTTCTTTCATTCCCTCATCATATTTTTAATTAATTTTTGGGAGTTCAAATCTCAATACATTTTTGAACAAACACGCCCATTTCAGCTGGTCTGTCTTTTAGCAGTGAAGGACCAGTATTTGTTGATATTTCTCTATTCATTTCACTGTAAAATAACATGAATCAAAACATACAAAAAATGTTCAGAGCTGTTGACTAAACATCAGTATCTGAGAGAGCAAACAGAATCAGTTACCTGAAACTCAAGAACAGAATTTTCCTTACATATCAGGAACACTACATCCTTTGTTCTCTGAACGTGCAATATGAATGTCTGGGCACAGAGATATCTGCTGGCTTTTAGAAAAATCATAGCTACATGCAGCTTAAGGTATATTTAATATAGCTAATATAATTATTAGAAAAAAAATATGACAGAAGGCTGATTTATAGTTAAGTTCTAATGACAGAAACTGATTTCTAGTCATTTGATAACATTATAATGATGAAGCCTTCTGGTTCTGTGATTGTGCATGTTATGGGATTAGGTTATAAATTATGGCTGATGTATTATATACTCTAAGAAACCCAGTAAAAGAGAGCTGTTGTCTCAGAAAACTTTTTTTTCCAATTAAGGGAGAAAACACAAGCAGGGAAAGGGAATTTTTAAGCAAGACTCATATTTAAAATTAAGATTTTTAAAAGGTCATCTATGCCAATCTCCTGCTTAAATAAGGACTAACCAGCTTCTCAATAGTGTACAATCTAAAAATTAATAAAAATCATCAAGTTTTCATAAAAAGGGTCCTGAAGTTTGAAGATAGATGCCAACACCCACACAAGTACTGCACTTTGTAGTTCTGTAACCCAGCCAGGTCTGGAAATGACAGGCCCATAGATGTTGGCCCAGTCTTGATTTGCCTGAGGTCACACAGGTTCTCCTTGACAGAAGAAGAATCTTATGAAGTAATTCTTTCTCCAAAGGCTTTGCTTTCCAAAACTCATTATTTG
>VWZN01021527.1:211594-299020 GCA_013396955.1 Regulus satrapa | reverse complement strand
AGCGAGCGGCCCGGGAAGAGAAAGCGGCCCTCAGCCAAGATGGGCTCGTAAGGAAGCCACGCTGCCATTGTCTCTCAAAGAACCGCATTTCTAGGCGAGAGCTGTGCTCGGGATTTCCCTGGATGTCGGGTCACACATCCTGACCACGGAACTCTGCTGGCTCGTTCGTCTCGAAAGAGTAAACTTTGTGTTTTCTAGCAAAGTAAAACGCTATAGTTTTTTTGGTTTTTTTTTTTTTAGACAAAAGGTGCAGAATATTTGGCTCTTTGCATTACTAGGCCTCCAGAAGTCAAAAAGAAGCTTTTCAAAGCAGGATCCTGTTACAGACATGCAAGAGCTGAGCTATTGCTTAGATCTTGTATGTGATATGTTAAGCCTATAGCTGGCATTAGTTTGACTTCTGTTTGTATCTGTTTTAAGTTCAAATAGCTCGTAATGAACATCATTCCTGGCAAATGCAATGGGAGAGGGCAAGCTTGAAGATGTCCAGGATATTCTACGACTGAACTGTTTGTACACAGCCAGGCGTGAGTCTCTGTGCTGCTTCAAGGATTCCATGCTGGCTTCCTTGTTTAGTGGAAGCTTTCCTCTGAAAGTGGATGAATCTGGTAAATATATTGATGCTCTCAGCATCACTGAGCTCTCTGGCAAGCACATGCTTTTATATATATTTATGCATTTTATAGTATATCTCTTTTCCCAGTCTGCTGAGCATCAGTTAGCTTCTAATTCCAGGTTGTGTTAAAATTTTCCATGCGTGACTTTATATGTACAGGTATTCCACAAGTGTACTTGTGCCTGCAAACAGAGACACTTTTACAGTGTCATGTCCCTGTCCAAACTGTGGCTTTCTGTACTTCTGTGCTGTACTGTACTTCTTCAGTAAGAATACAAAACCAGATAAAATTGAATTTGGCAGGATATTTGGCATTTATCTTGGATTCCTATCTTGGAACCTCTATAATCTCCAGAGGCATCTCATTCCCTCTGTTCATTACCTAAAGAGATTTGGGTCCAATCTTTGTGTCAGAATACCTCATTACCCAGTAAAAATTGCATTTTTCACCATTATGGCTTGATATAAAAACTTGAATAAAACTGTCCATGGGTCAAATTTCACACTTGTTTGTAACTTAGAAATCCTGCCAAAGTAGGTCCAGTTGAAAGAGACCATGGGTGAGGAATAGTAATTCCTTGTTGCATACATTAGACTTTTTAAAATACCCAAAATGTTTAACAGAAGGACTTTGCATAAACCAGCAGACTTTGCTACCATCTTTCACAGTTGCAGTGAACAGCCTGATGTACAGACTGTATGGTTTGGTTTTTTGGGGGTCCTTCAGCCCTTCAGGCAAAGGAGAGAAAAAGAAACAAATACAGTATGACTTGAGCAATATTCAGGGAAGGTTTCACTAGATGTGTACTGGAACTGATGCTAAGTTTAACTCTTAAATGGTCTAGAAGCAAAATTGAACAGGTTCCTGCACCAGAGAGTAAAGATGCGCCTTGCAGTTAGAATCAGAAATGTGTCTACAATTAGATTTCAGCATTTTAAGCAGAGTGCAGGTAGCATGGCTGAGGTTGTGTGTTGCTATGGGCTTATGCAGATGAGTGATTTCACTGAAGTTCCAAAGAAATGCTTACTGCACTAAGAATTTTTTTCTTCAAATGACAAATATTCCAGGGAAATAAAATACCACTTAAAAAAAAAAAAGTAAAGACAGTATACTTCTCCTAAGTAAAACCAGTATAGAAGTTTTGTACAAAAGGTTATACTTGATTATATGGTGGCATGTGCTAAGTTTGTCTTCACTTGCTGGAAACAGTATTTTAAATAACTATGTTTTCAGGAGCATGTCTAATTGATCGAGATGGAAACTTGCTTAAATATCTTTTGGATTATCTTCGTGGAGATGCTTGGATTCCTGGAGATGAACGAGTTCCAACTGCACTGCAGGAAGAAGCAGATTATTTTGGAATCCCTTATCCATACAGTCTGTCTGATCATTTGGCCAATGAAATGGAGACACACTCTTCAAGGTCCAATATAGACCTTAAAAAGGTCCTGATATATTTCTTAACATTTTTATGCTCTAAGACGTGCCTATGGCTACAGAACGTCCAAGTTAGCACTTCTTAGTGACCACACTAAATCATGAGTAAATTCAGAGTTTTGGGTTAAGAAATCCTAGAGCTGATAATGCTGTCAGCACAGTTAAGGACACCAGCTTTTACCATCACTGCAATACAGAAACAGTTTAAATATGAGTGTTCTACATGCAAATCTGCTGTAGAACTTGTGTGGTAGGAAGGAAATTTAGTTTCCTGTTTGGCTTCAAATTTTACCTGAAATTAGATTTGAGCCCTTCAGGTTCTTCAGTTTGGGGTTTCTTTTTCAGTTTTACAAATTCCTAAAACTTGTAAGACAAAATATACTCTGACATTTCTTTAGAATGAGAAAGGAGAAAAGATAATTTATGTATTATTTTAAATCCTAAGGTTTTAGAGTATTGTAACTTAAAAGCTACTTCTAATTAACTGGTAGGAAATAAACTCATATTACCAGCTCTGGCTGTGTTATTCCTGACAGTCATCTGAGTTCTCTTATTTTTCTTATTTTTCTCTGTATTTCATGTTATCCTTTCCTTTTGAAAAGTGTAAAACAATTCTAGGCCTTTCAGTTTCTCTGCATTAAAGGAGTTCCCTTGCCTTTAACTATTTTTGTTGCCTTTCTGTGAACCTCTTGGTTTCATAACATTCTCTGGTAACATCAGATAAGAAATATCTGCAGACAATATTCTAGAAAAACTACATTCTTGATTTACTTAAAAGAGCTCACTGGTACAGTTAAGCAAACTTAAATAAGAAAGTTTATTCAGCTAAAACCATTTATATGCATTTGTATTAATATTCTATATGCTTCATGTTTTTCCCAGGCTTTGTTGGATTTTTGTGATTCTTACCATTTAGTTTGTACCAAGCCTACAGTTTGGGTCCTGCACTGTCTCAACACTTCTGGAGCAAGCTGTGAAAGTAAAATTATTGGTGTGTATGCCACAAGAGCTGATGGGAGTGATGCCATTAATAAGGCACTAGGAATGAAAATTCATGGTAAAAGCACGTACAAAAGGTAAGGTGGCTGCCAAACATGAAAACATTCTGAAGTGAGAATAAATACATATTATTATTATGCCTAAATATTATCATATGTAGCAGGATGCAGCATTACTGTACAATAAATCTGTGGAAGGAATCTTTCCTGTTCCCAAAGCATCTGGATAATAGAATGGCCACATTAAACAAATAAGAAAAAAATGAAGACTGGAGGTTAAGAATTTGAGAGAGTTCACACAAGGTGGTTAGCACGCAGTCGCTGTAAGTTCTTATTCTGTTTGACTTACTATTTTTAAAAGTCTCAACAATTAAAAGTAACTAATATTTACACTAAATACAGTGAACAAATCCCCGTACAGAAAAACCTCCAGAATTATTTGCAAGCTTGGTTGGGATTCATGCAATTCTTTTGCATGCAGTCTTCTAAGACAGCTGAATCCTGAAAACAAAAAAGGAAAAGAAATGGTTTTAGCTCTTTAAAGAACTGTCAATGTATTTACATGGCAGTAATTGGAAGTTACTGGCAGACCTGTACTTACACCTGGAAGCAGTTGGTCTTTGTCACTCTCACAGTGCAGTGTCAGAGGTTTACTTCACTGTGCATCTTTTGGTTAAGACAGAGCTCTTCATACATCATCATCTTTGTAATTAGGATGCATGTCTTCCTAAATTTAAGCTGGGAACATTAATATTTATTCCAGGAATATTTGGCAACATAGCAGGTATCAGTTTTCCTACTATGTATTCTAGAAAAATAGGTTTTACATAATTAATACTGTAATTATTTTTCCATGAACATCTATTCTTTCATGAATATCCATTTTTACCAAGAGGCATTCACAGGAGAATTAAAACCTCTTATTGGAATAAAAACAAAATCAGAGCAACGTTTTCCTTTCCCCTTTATAAAACATTTACTGCTAGGTCCTTATAGTTAGGATTTGGTAAAAAGAATGATGTGCTTCACCAATTTTAAAAAACTTAGCTAACTAATCATGTAACTGTTACCCTTAAACAATATTTTTAGAGAAGCAGGAAATAACATCCAATACATCTGGAGCTATTATTCAGTAGCTGAGCTGAAAAAGATAATGGATGCTTTCGATGCCTGGGAAGGGAGAGGTAATCATTTTTTATTTCAGTATTACTACTTTTTAACATAAACAGTATTTGCCAACTAAATATAGTAAAAATTCTGCATAAACTCTTAAAACATTGTAGGTGGCTGTCGTGAAATTAATTAATAAATACAGTGCCATCTTTTTTTTTTTTCCCCCCCTCTATAATTGCAGGTTCTTTAAATATCTATGCATGTTGAGATTTCTCTATTTTTTTTAATTAACATTTTTATAAAACATCATTGAGCACTTAATTGCAGAACTGAACTCGCTAGAAACAAATTACAGTTTTTTTAGGTGGTGAGATTTCTCCTTCTGGCAAGGAGTAACTTGAAAAACTTGAGAGCAGTATTCGTTAAATGGACTGCTAACCAGAAATTTCAGTGAAAACTTTAAAAGCTTAACTGATTTTCACGTCTGTGAGGCGTCTTCTTTTTAGAACTTCCTCTCTGCAGTTCTATGGCAATACTTTTGATTACACCTCCATTCTCAGCCCGTGATGTAAAAGCAGGTGCCACTGCACACTCAGCAGCCTACAGCCACTTTGCTGCTGCAGTTTTTCATCTGTCATCCTAGAGAGGCAGAAGAGATGGATGGTTCTGCTCATAGAAAGGCAACCCTGATTGTAGTGATGAACTGCTGGGAAATATAATTTATGCTTATTACAGTGTCATTTAAACCTATTTGGGAAAGGCTGTTGCAGATGGTTTGGTTTATAATAATGTTATAAAAATAACGATTTACATACATAGTTCATTTTTAAAATTTAAGTTCTTTGTTTTACAGGCGATTAATTGACTCTACTGAAGTGGAAGGCTGTTTACCATGTAAAGTGAGTCCCCAGCCAATTAGATTCTCAGGTCCCTCAACGAATACCCACATAAAAGTCAAGAATTCATCTTCATTAAAGGTAACTGCTCGCAATGCTTCACATTCTGCGGCAATTCTTAAACCACCCCGCAGTGAAAGTCTGATGCTGCACAGAGAGGCCTCTGAAGCCACATCCACACCGTGCACATGTGGGGGGCAGAGTGCTGGCCACNGGCCTCTGAAGCCACATCCACACCACGCCCAGCAAGTCCTGGGCTCCCTGTGGAGGGCAGAGCTGGCCAGGGGACACGGGGCCAAATGCCATTGCAAGCTGCAGGGTTGGTAAGGAGCCCCTGGAGCTCAAAAGGACTTCACCCTTCCTCGTGACACCACCTCAGCCACCTTCTTCTGCATCCAGTAAAACGAGGGAACAGGGCAGTTGGAATTCCTACTGCTCCTACAGTACTGAGCCAGAAAGAAGCAGCTGTATTAGCAGGAAGCAGTATGGTTAAGAATGATGGAGTGGATGGATAATGTTTGACTCGGTCTGATAGCCCAGAGCAGCTCTGCGTGAAGAGATTGTTATCTCATCGGATGCTTCATTCAGAGATTAGGTAGAAAACTGTAGAATAGAAAGCACAGGAAGAAATTGTTTTAAGTGAGCAATGAAGTGTGTTTCCTGCTTTATTCATAGACAGTTTTTTAGATGTTGGGAAGGGAGGAAGAAAAAAGAATTTAAAAATTCTCAAACTCTAACACATGCAGCTTAACATTCCAATAACTCACATTTGTATTTGTGTTGTGCTGTACCATAAAGTGAGTGCTTGCACAGCATAAAAGAAAACCTCTTTATCAACTTTAACTAGAGTGAACCTCAGTTTGTACCTTTAAGGGAGGGGGGGAGGAGGGATAGATATTTAAGTATCTTTTATTAGATACAAGTTTGCCACAAGAGTACAAATGTATGCCTGCTGCAGAGACACCGAAAGTTGAATGCACTTACCGGCACTTCTGGTGAGGGCAAATCACCTTTGTTGCTCTTGCTAGCAATGCAAAGCATCACCTGTGCTCGTACACCGAGAGAAAGCTCAGAAATGCAGGCAGGGAAGAAGCGAGCTGTGCGAGGAGCAAGGCTCACTCTCCGGAGACACACACACACACCCGCACAGTACCGGGGTGTGATCCGCCACCGGGGCCAGGCTGGTGGCATTTTGTGGCTTTTCCTGGGGCTCCGGGGTCTGACTTAGACCTGGCTTTGCTTCTTCCTTCCTTCTGCAGGACCTTCCACATCAGCAAAGCACAGGGATTGAGGTGCAAGTGCCACGGTTTGAAGAGAAAGTCTCGCTCCTTCCTTCCCCCTGTGCAGGCTGGAGGAGACGTTCTTGTAGCAGGGCAAGTGTTGAGTAACGAAGCTGGAACAAAGCGCTGCTGTATGTTCTTATCAGCACAGGAAAGGCAAGTTTGGATCGCTGATTTTCAAGAGCCCTTTTAGTTGTTTAAATCGGTGAACAAAACCTGGCTTTGTTTTGTACCCCTGCTTACAGTTGGGTGCTGAGTTCTTTTGGTGTTTTACGACTAATTTTGCTTCTCCAGCACAGTAAATACAGCTGTCTCTGAACACTGAGAACATTGCCAAAAATCAAGTTCTTAAAATTCCTGAGACTATTAGAATTACAGAAAGGTTCTTTAAATGTTTTATTTGCTAGATCATTTAAAGCCATCACATTTTCAGGCTTTTCTCCCAATTATAAGGACTTGAAATATAATTTGTACAAGTAAAAAACCCCAGATTTTCAGGTACTAACACATTTTAAACGAGACATTTTGCCATGAACAGTAGTCACTATAAAGGTGTAAAGCACTATAATTTTCTGCTATTGGTGTGTATATGGAAGACCAGTTGACCTTTAGAATATTTAAGCTAGTGTTTTTTTCTTTGAAAAATAGACCTGAAGATCAACAATCCCAAGGTTCTTCCTATCATAACAAATAAAGTTTAATTAAACAAAGGACAAAGCAGAAATTATGGAAGGATACTGACATAATGTACTCTACTAGTATTTTTTGAACATGCAATTCATCAAGACTTTCTGAATTTTTTCATAACAATCAGATTGCAAAGCAGTTTTTAATACTTATCTTCTGTGGGAGTTCCACTTCACTATTTATTCACCAGCTGAGCACTTTACCACACACCTTAAAATCTTTTTACAAGGCTTTCTAAAGCTAATGCCTTTTAACTTTTAAATTTAGAAAGCTTCTTTAAACATGGAATCTAAAGAATGTAATTTAGGTGAGAAAAGCCATACAAGAAAAAGCTTGAGAATATTCCTACACGACTTTTTGAGTTTGTACTAACTCAGTGCACACTTGATTATTTTGGTAGCACAGAATTTTTAGAGTAACATTTGTGTTGTTTGCATTACAGTGGCATTAATGAGTCCTCTCTTTGTCCTCCTGGACATAGTAGCTTGTGGTTAAAAGAATAAAAAATTCCCCCCTTGAATTTCAGTAGATGAAATGAGAAAAGTGGCTGTGGTGAAGAAGGTAAAGAAAGAAGGATTTGATTTATTTTCAGTTGGATGGGGTGCAAACACAGCCTTTTAACTTATCTAAGTAGGCACTTTCAGCCTATTTTTATATGCCAGAATCTTGTTCAGTTTCTATTAAGTGCTAAGAGTGATATTGAACTGTTTTATGATAGAGGGATAGCATTAACCTTCATGGTGACTGGACCTAGATGTGCTGTCAAGTGGTGTGGCAATGGTTTACTTTGAATCTTCGTGAAATTAGAAATCATTATAGCAGAGATCATGTTAAAAGAAAAAATAAAAAACAAACAA
Source organism: Regulus satrapa (assembly GCA_013396955.1). NCBI lineage: Eukaryota > Metazoa > Chordata > Aves > Passeriformes > Regulidae > Regulus > Regulus satrapa. The sequence goes on along the minus strand of VWZN01021527.1, from coordinate 291,135 downwards.
CATGTTCAGCAAGTTACTCCTATTCCAGAATCATTGAGTTTTCTTTAAAGGAGACATTTTCAAGCAGATTAAGTGCTGGGTTTTTAAAATATTTTCTTTTTTCCCCAAACATGGGTAACTAATGTAAGTTTTCCAAAGAGCTTGACTGGATTAAGTCCCACTTCACTTTTTAGTTTTCCAGCAGTGTATGTGGATTGTTATTTTGCTGGGTTCTGCTCTTACTCTGAGTTTAATCTTACACAAAATATAGATTCAACCTGCTTTAAAATACTGCCCTTTTAAGATGTGTTTCCACTTCTGGAAGAGCACAGAGTGCAGTGGGAATCCCACGTTTGTGTTTGAGTGAGGCCAAACAGCTGGATTTACTTTGCTAATTGAGGGGACTCTTTATAAAAGTGGCCTGGAAGGGAAGCCTTGCCCTGCCATAAATTCCCTCACTGCCTCTCTGCAAGTCCCTTAAAAGGAGAATTGCATGTAATTGTTTCTGTCATGAGAAGATACAAGTGGAGTTCTGTTGAAGATGAGCCCAAGAGCCATTTGGCTACTTTTAACTGCCATGAAAAGTAAAACACTCGTAGAAATCAGCAGCTATAATTCCAAGCATCCAGAAACACATGGAAGATGAAGATTCTGACACAGTTTCAGAGCACAGCCACATAATGTGGTTAAAATGTGCATTGGAATAATCTTCCCAAACCAGTACAAATACTAGACAAAACTTGGCGTGCTAAAACTGCAGCATTCCCACAAGCAGCAGCCTTCTCCTCAGCCTAACCAAACCCATGCACAGTTCTCAAACAAACAAACAAACTGCCTTTGCATCACCAGAGAAAAGAGAAATGCCACCTCTCACCTGTTAGTCCTGGATCTGTCCCATACTGAGCCTCCACCATCACAGCTTGGCTGCTGCTGCAGAGTACCAGGTGGTCCCGTTGAGCTGAGCTATGACTTAAATCACAGAGTTTATTTCTTTATCTGCAGAAGGTGGCTTGTGAGAAACTGATTTAAGGCATAAAGTAACTTTCAATAATGCAATAGTCAAGTGTAGAAGCTAGAAGGAAGGAATAAATGTCATTACTGATAAGTTAGATTTTCTTTTTTTTTTAGGAAGGATTACAAGAAGAGACATATTTCACAACTTACATATGGATAATAAATTACTGTGTAATATCTGCAGGGTACTTGTAATTAAATCTCTTAGAGCGAGGTTACAGTGAAACTGTAAGGCACAGCAGATACATTTTGAAAAGCTACTTATCTGATGATTATGCACAACAGAGATACTGGAATTTCAGTTCCATCTAGCCCAAAACATTCAGCTTAAAAGTGTGATAGGTAATTAATTAGGATAACAGCAGTGCTTGCAATGCTAAGAAAGCCAGTGTCTACCTACATGTTTATTTTTCTTTCACCACTCTTTCAGATGACTAAGAGTTACTTGCCTTTTAAAATCAGATTTTTATTCACATGTAGGAAACTGTATACGTATATAGAGAAAAATAAAAATTAGGGAATGCACCTCTTTTTTCCCTTAGAGATTACTTTTCAAGGGCCCCGGAGGGGAGTAATCCAGTCAGTGAACAGAAATCAGGCAGAGGAAAGGGTGAGAAGCAACAGTGAACAATCACCTAGGTGTAAACTTTTAAAGCTATTCAAGCGTCCTCCTGCTCGTACTGACCTTTACACCTTCTGATTCTGACACTTAGGCCGGCAAGGCCACCTGACACCAGCTCTGGATTCTGACACCTTCCCGTGTGAAGCAGTAACCGACTGTAAAATGCCCTCACGGCAAGGGTAGAATTAGGCTAAAAGCAAAAACCTCGTCTGGCCCAAACTCTGCTGAAAGCCTCCCACTGATACCAGTTCCACTATGCAAATACAGTTTGAGTAAGAGCACATGGTTAGGCACTGCAAAGCAGCAAACACCAGAGTATTTTAGAAAGAAGATTTTAATTATTTGGAAGAAACAGGTTTTCTGAAATACAGACTCAGAACATAAAGACTAAGTAATTTATTAGTCATAGCTCTTGTTATGGACAGATGGTTCCTACAGCAAAAATATAGAAAAATAATTTGAATTCAAGTCTAGAAGACCTGCAACTTTTCATATGCAAAAAATAAATCCAACTAGTCATAGAAAAGTGGCTGATAAGGATGGAGAACAGGACTGTGCATCTGAATAGCCATTACTATATACAATCCAAACTTAAACGAGCATATTTCCTCAGCCTCATAAAAATAGTTTGTCCATGAAAAATACCAATATGTAATACATTTAATACAATTTATACTTCAATTTAAAGATCTCAGATTATGGAATAAGAAGCTAAAATCAAAGGAACTGCTTTTTCAACTCTTCTTGTATAGAACAATACTCTCTGTGTATATGGCGTGCATGCATGTACGTGTATACACGCACAGAAAGAAAAGACGTGTATAGAGATTTGCTGAAAAATTCTACAAGATTATTTGATTTAATCGCAGACCACAGCATACAGACTTCCTGGGATCCTTCTAACACAGGCTGTTCTACGAAATAATAATGTTGACTGGTATAACCACATATCTACAACAGATTTTTGCTATTATGAATTCAATTATCAACTTATCTTTCCAATCTAGATTTTATTTTTCTAAGAAGTAAATGCTGCTTTGGTAAGATTTCATACAGTCATGAAAAAATAAATGTGAACATACTGGGGAAAGCCTTGAAAGTATGATTTAATTTTGGTAATTAGTAAGTAATAAAGATACCAACAAGTTTTAAGCAGCAAAAGATTTAAAAGACTATGTTCTGACTTATTTTTTCTTCACCAACAAGCTTTTCGAGCAACAAACTAAAATGTAGAGATTGAATTTCTGCGCCTGCCATCACTCTGACCTTTTAAGCAACCAAAGTCACAGCTGGCACTGAAAGAACGGTGGCATCAGCAGAGACCTCCATCCTTGCAGGACATAAATTGCACTGTGACACCCTGCCAACGCTGCCTTGGAAAGGCCTGGGCTCCGCCGCGTCCGGCGTGTGATGCTTCCGTCGCGACTTCTCCGAATGCGTCGGATTCTCTGGGGTCCTTGCAGTTGTAGACTGCTCTTGATTTTTCATAGCTCCTTTATTTTTAGATCGGAAGCTGTTATGCTGCTGTCTTCTGTGCTCGGACCTGGAAGCGCTCTTGGTGTTTTGATCTGCCTCGTTACTGGCACCTTGTGACTTATGAGATCCGTTGAGCCGCGCGTTTTGGTGCTGGGGGTTGAATCGCCGTCTCTGGCTAGAAGGCCCGTTCTACCCAGAAAGAAATTGGACAACTGTTAGGCTGTCTGAATCCTTCCAACAGGCCAAGAAACACATCAGTCAAAAATTAACAATGTTACTGTTAGGAAGGAACAGGAGAGGGAAAACACTATAGAAAGTTTTGATTGTTACCAGAGTCTCTTTATAATAAATATAACCAGAACTACACCTGAGTAGCCTGGAGATACAGATGGCAGGTTCATCACTGATGCCAAATTAAAATCTGCCATGATTAAAGAGAATACAGAAAAAGGGATGAAATTCTAGACATCTCAACAGCAGTTGTTGAGGAAAGGGATCTGCAGGTTCTGGTCAAGAGAAGTTAACAGAGTCAGCAGTGCCTGACAGCCAGGAGGGACACCCCTGTCCTGGGGGCATCAGCCCAGCTGGGCGAGGGAGGGGCTTGTCCTGCCCTGCTCTGAGCTGGGACAGCCTCACCCCAAGTGCTGGGGGCAGATTTGGGTGCCACGATAAAGCAAAGACATGAAACCATCAGAGAGTGTCCAAAGGAGGGCCATGCAGACGGGGAAGGGCTTTGAGGGGAAGCTGTATGGGAGTGGCTGGGGTCACTCGCTCTGTTCAGCCTGGAGGAGACTGAGGGGAGAGCTCACCGCAGTCACAACTCCCCTGGGAGGGGAAGGAGGGGCAGGCACTGATCTCTTCTCTGTAGGGACCAGTCAGGACCAGAGGGAATGTCCCGAAGTTGGCTCAGGGGAGGGGTTTAGGTTGGGTGCCAGGGAAAGTTCTTCACCCAGAGGGTGGCTGGGCACTGGAACAGGCTCTGCAGGGCAGTGCTCCCAGCACCAAGCCTGACAGAGCTCAGGAAATGTCTGGACAATGCTCTCATTGTCATCAATCCCACACGGTGGGATTCTTGAGGGCCAGGAGTGGGACTCGGGACACTCTGTGATTCTCTGAGCAGTTAAGAAGTATTGAGAAGCTGATTTTTTCCAAAATCATGAATATTGCCTTCCTAGTAAAGCGTTATGCAAGTACAACAGTATGAAGTATGCAGAAGGACAGTCACATGTAAATTAAAGTCAAGTGAAGAATCCTCACTGTGGAAGACATTGGACATGGTGTATTTTGCTTAGAGGATGCTTTGATTCTTAGTGGGAAGAGACTGAATTACTTTTATTTGCAGGCCTGACAGGACAGGTGATTCCATCCAGTGCAGTGACGTGCACTGTCTTTCACTTCCCTTCAGGCATCCACTCAAGCCTAAAATCCCTACCAGGACAAAACTCAGACCGACTTCAGTGACAGCTTTACCTAAGAACAACACTACAAGGACGTTCTAAGGTGCTACTGTAACAAAATATAATTCATATAGGTATCATACATATAGATAATATAATGCTACTAATATAGCACACTTCTATAACCTGTATTGTAGAGCTTCTGAAATAATATGTTTTAAATCTGGCAAGATTCTACTTTTCAAGTGTATCTAATAATTGTGCTTCAATAGCACATCAGCTGACCATTTGTCAAGGACTAAATATTTCTTCTCCACAGCAGTTAGCTCTAATGGAGGGGTTTTCTTTTTTCATTCTTACTGCCACTACACACTACTAAACAGACAGCTGTCTTTACTCATGTGGTATTTTTACCTTGTATTTTCACACTGACTTGAAAATGAAGCTGGAAAATATATGCTTACTATCTTCAAAAATTACTACTTAAATATAGACCATGAAGCAGTATTTCATTTTGTATTAGCAACTTTCAATGCTACGTATTTTTCTGAAAGTTTTGAAGTCATTTAGTTCACGACTGATTGACATCTTACCTGCTTATTTGTTGGGACTCCTTGAGAAGAAGATTCTGTAGGATTGGAAGGAGAAAAACTTTGTACTTTATTGCTGGCTGTTTTATTATCAGAGTTCTTGGCACTACTAGAGGACTTTCGGTTGTGCGTGTTTTGCTTGCCAGTTGTTGCATGTGAGGTCATTGAAGACAGCACTAAACTACATGGTGGTCTTGAGGAATAGTTGTTCTTTGGGTGAGAAACTGTAAAAAAAACAAAAAAAAAGGGACTATGTGTATCAATGGAATGATCAGCATCTAAACAGAAGGCTGTATTCTTACCCTGCTTACAGTCAGTTTAATTTTGGAAGCATTGTTTCAGTCTCACTTTAAATAATGAAGTAAGCTAACTTGATTGGAGTCGGGGCATAGCGTTCTACACCTGTAAGTCTGCTCCACTGCAAAGCACTTCTGGAGATGAAAGAGCCAACGTGGTGGCACTGCACTAAAATTCAATGTAGCCTGGCAGAAGGCCGGGCTTTTGCCACCCAAGAGAACTTTACTTATTCCTCTCTAAAGGAAATGGGTAAAAAAGGTTCTTCTATATCATGGGTATCTATAAAAACTGGAACTGAATGCAGTGTACTAATCCACTTCATGCAGACCACAGCAGCTGGCACCACCATGAACCACTACTGCCCATCTCAGTATATTCCTACTCTCTCCTTCTCAGTATTTTGAGATCGCCTAATTTACTAAGCATCTCATGTTTGGATATGAAATGCACCCAAAAAATCCTTGATTCCTCTCTGAATTTCTTCAAGCTGCCTTTCCAAAATGATCTCCAAGCAGTCTTGAGAGCATTCTAATGAAGTTCTTGATCTTAATTTGCTGTCCTGATTTTTCTGATAATAGACTTTTTCAGTTTCCTTCTGGTACAGATCACAAATTTGAGGCTCACTCCAGAAAGACACCTGCTGTTTTTATCTAAGAGGAACTTTATTTTTTCATTTCTAGTACAGAGAAAGAAGATTGAGGAATCATTTTAGTAACTAAGCATCATCTCTTGGGTTTTCTGAGGATCTTATTCTCAACATCATCAGCTACTTCCCCCACTAGGTGTCCTCTTCAGAAAAACAATGCAATGATCTGCACAATCAACTGAATTTTCTCTCCCGAGTTCAGTGAGGCCAACCATCCCTGAATTCTATTAATTCTCTCTCACTAAAACAGACTGCTGCACATGGAAGCCCATATAAAAAACCAGATGCTTGTCATAAAAATGTATTTTTAACAAAAAAGATGTAAGGATACTGGGTGTTCTGATACATGTCAATCCAATTATTTTTGTTTTTCCCCGTCCTTCATTTTGAGTATATGCCATCTATATTCTCCTCATCTAAAACATTCTTCTGCACAAGCTCTGTGGGTTTGGTTATTGCTTTTGCTAAAGCCCCTAGGAGTGGCTGTACTTAGAATCTCTTGTTTGAGGGGCATTTGCAGCTCCTAGCAGGCAAGGGGCCTCACTGAGAGATCACGCTAAGAGAAACATCTTCTGCACTCTTGCCAAAGACACCAATCCTCACAAGTTGCTCATCTGAGGTCACTGAGGGCAGGTATGAGCGAAGCTCTTCGGAGAGTCAGTGCACTATCAGTCATTTCTAGGATGACACTGCTCCTCTGCTAATAGCTGCTCTTTTGACTTCACTGATCTGATTTAAACAGGCCTGCATCAAACTATGCTTATGTAATGCTTTACTGAAATGAGGTATAAATAATTAACTTGCAGAATTAACTGCAGCTGGAAGTTATTTAGGAAAGTAGTTCAATGAGTTTTAGAAAGTAGTCTATGGTTGGATCACTAGCAGCTGTGGTATTTTTAGTCAAGATAATCTTTATGGAATTTTCAATCTCTTATGCTTCAGGGTATTAGATAGGGTCTGTGAGGTGACTGTAAACAATTAGATACATTACTGGGAAGTTAATGTCTTCCTCTGAAACCTCCTGGGTTGGTTTCATTGAAACAGGATACGGGCTTAGATCGATCTTCAAAGTGTTCTGCGAAAGCAATTCTTACGGTCTAATGAGTTAAACTGGTTTTACCTCCAAGCAGTCAGTTCTGTAGCTGTGCACTCAGAAGCTTGTACTGGCAGTACTTTCTCAGTTTTCTGGTTTTAGGAACTACTTGAAAACATGTATTATTTTCCTTCAACCAATATGCACTTGTTCAGTAGTTTTAGCAGTTTTCGGAATACCACAGGACAGGGTAACATACTGGGCAAAGCCTTATATAATTTACCTTGTTTTAGGGGGAAAAAAAAGCATGACAGAGACGAGAAATACGCTCCTATTTTGCAACAGGGACATGATACTTGAACCAAAAAAATGTGAACCTGAATTTCCAAGCAGAAGGGCAGATGATTTAGAAACAGGAGCCTGGAGAAAAAGAGGCTGAGGGGAGACCTTACTGCTCTCTATAAGTACCCAAAGGAGGTTGTAGCAGGTGGGACCAGTCTTTTCCAGCCTTAGTGATTCTGTGATATGGGACTCTAGATGGCTCCTTAAAAAGTGAATACACAGAATCTCCCAATTTGTATTTATTTATAAATTACTGAATTTGTGTATTCCCTAGAGTTGGCATTTCTGTTTAGACTGAAAACTCCAACTGATCTGAGTAATACCTGGAAATCTCTGCAGATGGAGTGTACAGCCCATGGCACAGTGAGTCTAACATGCTGCAAACTGCCAAGTTGACACGTGTGTGTTCAGCAGTCCTGCTGCATCGAGAGACACCACTCATATTGGGCTTGCTGCACGCTCACTCACTGGCAGCACACGTATGTCAGCTCTCCTGAGCAGGTATGTCCTGAGAAACTCGGTGAGAGGGATCATCAGCACTTACTTTCTCCACAGAGTTGAATCTGGGTCTTCAGCTGCTCTGTATCACAGGAAAATCGGGCAGACCTGCCCAGCTCTTCATCGTATTTCCGTTCACTCACAAAGTGCTGCAAAAATACACACGTTACCAGTGAGCAAAAGACTCTGTAGGTGGCAAAAGAACCAATCAATACTGAAGTTCACTTAAAGGCTCAACAAATTCTTGGCCCCGCTCTGTTCACAAGATCTCTGTGCAGAAACAAGTACTTTGCCATCCTTCCCAAGTTCCCTCTCACAGCCCAGTGATGGGTGGATCCCTCCACACTTGGGAAGTGGGTCATTTCATTGATCACTGAACCTGAAGCTATCAGGTTTACTTCCTGAGGCTAAATGATACATAAAGATACATAAAGAGCACAACTCCCCACTGCTACACTTAGGAGGGGATAGCTTACACTTCTCTGATAGCATCCCTACACTGCTCAGAGGTGCTACAATGCTTTAAGAAGCTCCTTTCCCTGTGGAAATCTATTTACCCCTCAGCCTGGGCACGTACGTTCATGTGACAACTCTTCTAAAATGGGCTAAAATACCCAAGCAGAAGTGAATGCCTGACCTTAATTTCAGCCCTGAGTTCAGAGAGTTGTGCTTCAGCCATCTGACTGGCTAGGTCTGCCAGTCTCTTCAGCTCCTCTGCTTTCTTCTGCCGAGCAGTCAGGATTTCCACTGCCAAATACCAATAGTCAGTCATTAATGCTAGGAAGGTAAATTGCCCTGTAATTTATTAGTCTTTGGGAATTAAGATGGTACATCCCGAGTGAGACAAACACATGGACCAGTGAATTCAGCTGGACTTCCAATGTGATACTTGCACAGATTAAACTGATCAGCACATTTCACTGAACTGCCCGATTTTGAAAAAGACCTGAGAATAGGATAGGTATCAGAAAATCAAAGTTAAACCAATCCTTCAACATTCAGACAAGCAGGGGCAAAGACATGTTTTGTGTTTTCCAGTGCTTTATTTTGAAGCACAAAACCAAGGGAGCCTTCCAAAGACATGGAAAGAAGCATTACACTGAGTCACCAGCCTGTTTTTGAAGACATGCTGTATTTGATTTACACAGAAGAAATTCACTTCCTCTGAAAAAAAAACCAAAAAACTGTTCACAGACAGTTTATGTTAAAATCACCGGCATCACAATTCTGCTCTCACATATGGAATACACACATTTGCCATTTCGACAGAAAAGCAGCATTGAAGGAAAACAGTCTTTATGAAAAACAACCTAAATATCCATTACTGCCTGTCTTGTATATTCTATGTAAAGAAGGAGTGAGTAGTTATATTCTTCTAGGGAAAGATGAATCATAAACCACGAAGCAATGGTCTGCTTGCACACAAGATAATAGGACATTACAATTTTGGTGGAAATATATGCAAACTATCACCTAAATGGTGACTCAGTGTAAAAGCAATAACTGATTAACTGGCTGATGGGATCAGTAGTTAGGGCAGAGAAGAAACAACATCTACACGTAAAATAGTAACAATCACAGTCTTTTGTGTTGAACTTACACACACAGTCAGGGGGAGTGGTACTTAATGTAAGCTATCCTAAGGGCAGACTCCACTATAGCAGTAGAGATTTTGGCTTTTTTGCCTTCTTTTTGCCACAAATTTGCACAGAACACTTGACAAGTCATGTCACCGGCATATACTTTTGAATGCTATTTTTAGAGGTGAGAATTAAGGATATTTCACAGACAGTTTGCTTCTCAACCCATTATTGTTTATTTAATCAGATAACACCTTCTTTTGGAAGTCTTGTAGAGTCAATAAATAGTTTGGGCTGGAAGGGACCTCCAAAGGTCTCTTGTCCAACCCCCTGCAATGAGCAGGGACATCTTCAATAGATGGGGTTGCTCAGAGCCTGACATTTAATGCTTCCAGGGATGAGGATCTGCCCTCTTCTGGGAAACCTGTTCCAATGTTTCACTGAGTACCCCATGGTCCAGCAGGCACAGGGAGACAGAGCTGTACAGCTGTGTGGGAGCAAACAAACTGTGGCACTGTAGAGGACTGTGTGTCACATGCAGCAGGGAAGGCAGAGGGTGGCTACAGTTCCTCTAGCCCTGCTGGTAAATCTGTGCCTACATTATTACTTATGCTAACAACAGCTGCTATCTCCCCAGCTGATCTTTTCTATTTCATTTTTTGTAGAATATGATCTACGAGAGTGAGGAAATTTTATCACATTAAATGAAGAGTTTACCAGGTGCTTACCTGGTCGAATACTTCTGCTTTACTGCTTATTCTATCTAGGTAATGCTAATATTGTTCCTCCCCAAGATTAATATCCTCTTTGCTGAAGTGACTGCCCAGACCATATGATCTCATCTTATGCCGGTATTTATTTCCATGAGATGCCAGCCAAATTTTTTTTTTTTAAACCCTGAAATGATCGTATTTGGAATTCTTCCTAATGTTGACAGTAATAATAACATCACCCACTGTAAAACAGTCCTTGAGTCCTTGCAGCAAAGAGATATGAAAACAAATAATATTCTAAATCTTGGTTAGCATGTTAATCCTGTACCAACTTTCTGCCTGAGTTTCTGAAGGCACTTGACAGCCTGCTGCAGCCTTGAGGGACAGCAGACACCACACTGCTGGAGACAGGTACGGGGCCATCCACTGTCACGTGTGGAGCTGGCAGAACAGGGAAACAGAGCACGCCCAACGCAGCACTTTGCATCCTGGTACGTAGGAATGAGGTTTACTTTCTACAAAAAATTCCTCTAGCTGGCCAAGATTAATGAAGGGCCCTATAATACCATCAGCCCTGGACAGTGGATTTCCAAAATGTGGTTTTGTTTTGTGCAGTTGGGGCTTAAACCTGTGTCTGCTGATCATTGGTCTTCCCAGGAATGAGTGCATGCCCTGTTGCTGATTATGGCTACTTGGTGTCTGCAGGGAACCAAAAACTGCTGAGATATATCCCTCCACAAGTCCTTGCCAGAATAACACAAAGTTTCTCATTCACATCTTTTTCATGTCATTACTAGGAAATTAGCAAAAAATTCAAGATACAAACTTTGCAAATCTTTGCTGTCGTAACTTTGTACCTTCTAGTTTCTACACATATACAAGTGCAAGAGACTTGGACAGCAACAGAGAATTTAAAACATTTTTTTCAACAAAACTTCAGTTAGTATACTTTCATAAACTAAGTGAGTTCTGAATAAAGAGGAAGCGTTTGAGAGTGTTAAATATATTTGTGAACCTGCTTGGAAGTACCTTAAATTCACAAATCAATAAAAGGATTGTATGCATTCATAGCAAGGACATTTTCACCTGCCAGGAAAAGTATCATTCTAACAATGCTTTCGTTACTCTTCAATTCCTTGCTTAGCATTCTCTACTGAAACACATTCCCCTGAACTATCTGGAGGGTAAATACAAACACTGCATTTTGGATGGAGTGTAAGACAGATATTGTGGTAGGAAGAAGGCTCATCTTGCTTCTTCCTCCCCCCCCAACAGAATATAAACACAGGAAAATGCAAAAACCAGAGACAAATGAAAGCTTGGAATCAGATAAACTCCCACAGATTATGAAGAAAACAGGCTGCAATAAACATCTTTGATTTTTACTTAAAAAATCAAATACTTTGATTTAAAGTTTTTGATTTTTAAAAATTATTCTAATTCCTAACCTTGATCTCTATCCTTTAGAACTATGCAAGGCAACACAATAACCTACTCCTTAATTCCAGTATTCTAATTTATGTAGACAAACTGACAGTGATTGATAAATGGAAACAAAGTAATTGAATAACCATAGAAATGAAGAAAAAAAAAAAAGTAGTCAAAAAGCTCTGACAGATAAGCAGAAGAGGTAGATAATTTAAATCTAACTCCATATCCCCTTTTGATTTACCTTAATTTCATAATACTGAAATTTTGATGATAATCCTCAGAGAAACTGCCCTGGCACATCAAAGCCTTATCTGACAATACATATAGATTGAAAGAAGATGGAATGCTGCTAACCAAATTTACAGATTGTGTAATTTTCTGCCAACCAAAACAACTGTTTCAACAGTATTCCAAAATTTCCCTGTGCAATTTTTTTACTTACTGGCTTCTTCTTTAACTTTATCAATTTCTGCCATTAATGACACTTCTTTGTCTACGATGCTAAAAAAGAAAAAAAAGAAAGAAAAAAATCATGATTTAATTCATGCTAGAACTCCATCAAAATCAAAAGCTCTAACTACACACAGACTTCAGACATTAATAATGGGTACTTTTGAAATGAGTAAGACTTAAAAAAACTGAAGCTGAAGAAATACCTAGGCAAGTGAGCTACCAAAAAAGTACTGATAATGAGTGTGTGCTGCTTTACACAAACATCTCTCTGGCCTTCCCACGGATCTGCACAGATGTGGAAATCAGTCTGATTCAGCACAGCAATCCTCAAATGACTAAACAGTCTGTTTCCTAATTAAGCCTGATATACCATTGCTGCTATCCAGATTAATACAGCTTAGGTCTCGGAACAAAACTAAGAGTGAAACAAAATTAAAGATGTGTGGGATGAGTTCCTTTTCTTCCTGAGAGTTATTTCTGCAAAATATGTCAGGGTAAACAAGAAAATGGTTTGTGATGTAAATAAACATTGAAGTAGATCCAAAACAGAAGTCAGCTTCCTTGCCCCCAATTCCCTCTAGGACCGGGAAGGAGTTGTTCCTCTTTTACCTGGCCTTCCTAAAAAGATCTGTGTGCCTCTCCTTTTGCAAATGCCCGGTGTGCAATCCCTGATAGTGCTCAGAAGCTGTCAAAGTGAACTGATCAGGTGGGTCCGCTGAGAGCAGACAGGACATGTGGTAAATTGGTCACATTATGAACACGGTGACATTGTCCAGTGGGGTAACATCTCTGCAGAATGCTCTCCAGGGGACAGCGCTCTGCTGTGCTGCTCTGTCTTCCCCTCACTAGATTATTCTTAAAGTTAAGTTCACATTTAATCAACACCACCAATGTAAATGTTTGTGTTTGCCTAAGTGAGTAAATTCAAGCAGCTGGCGGGGACACTGCAAAAAGTAGGTCAAACACCAGGAGTACATCTAGGCATACACTCAAGGGAAGAGTGGAGCTCTCAACCCTGTTAGTAAAATCCACCTTAGGCATTAGCTTTTGTACCCAGTGAAGATACCCAGTTACGTGTGAACAGGCTTCTACTGAAGGAAGACATTAGAAAACTTAAACCCAAAACATTTGTCTAGAACATCCTTAGCAAGAAAGGAAAGATCCTGGCAGAAAACTTAGAGAAGTACTGTCAGATCCTCAACTAAAGCCTGATGAGCAGGCAGTGTGGGGAACACACGGAAAACACACAGCTGACAACCAAACATTTACAACATGCTCAAGTGCCATTGATCTTTCCTTGAAATCTTCCAACCAACCTCACACGAGAGGTTTGCAACAGAAGCTCTGCAGTCTTCTGTCCTTGAGTTTTCCCAGTCTGCCTTGCCCCCTGAGCAGGAGGAGACCTTTACTGCCTCCCAACAAGAGGGACAGAAGCAGGTTGGCTGATGGCAAAGGTTGCAGCAAGACAACACAACCGCGGTGTAACACATTTTTTTTTTTGTTTCATGCATAGAAGCAAGACTAAAATTATTGTTTTAGCCTGCCAGATCAATTTAGTGTGACCTACACACCAGAGGAAATAAAACAGCAGGGGTTTTTTACGGTAGAGCAAATCAGTTAAGAGGCAGGCTCTGACAATGGAAGGACACACTTGTTCCAGTTGGCACTCAATATTCTCCAGGCAGAAGCATTAGCTTGAATGCCAAATAAGCAGTTGATGATTCCAGCTTGCTAAATCTAAATAGTTATAGCTTCTCAGAATAAATCTATTTTCAATTAGCTTTTGTAACTACATCGTTTAATAAACTTCCTTGACTTTCACAATAGGTAGCTGAAATGAGTCTTTTAAGTTCTTACCTATTTCTATTCTCCACAAAGAGAATCCAGTTATCTTTACTACTTTCTCTTAAATTAAAAAAAAACCTGCAGATTTTTTTTCTTCTGTCTGTGTTATCAAATTGTCTTCATAGTGCATTACACAGGTTATATAAACATAAACTTTTGTTTGGAAAACATATTCAAGCAACAAGGTCACAACAGCAGAGCTCATCAGAAGAGTGTTTTAGTGCAGCTGATTCCAGGATTGTCCTCTCTGCACTCTAACAATAGATCCTTAGTAAATTGGTGGCCCCTAGCATTTTATTTTGATGCCATATAAAACCACTTTTAATACCAGAATTAAAACAAGGCCATAAGACTTGACTATAAAATATTGTTAAGTATAGGAGTGTTATCTGTTACTAGACAATTTTCTACTCCTAAGGTTTCTTTTTGGTTTCTGACAAACATTTCAGGAAACTGTTTGGAGGTCGTAGCAGTAGAGGACAGGACTGATGAATTTAAAGAACAACCATCTAAGTACTTCCTTTCCAGCTATAAACTAACATTGGAAAAATTAAAGAATAATACAAGAGAGAAACCATTTGGTGCCTTTGTCCATCTAAGAAACGAAGTTTCTTTAACAGACAGACCCTGAAAGGTTTTCCTTCCCTGAAGACAATGCAGCTGTACTAATTTATATCAGCAGAGGACATGCACTCTTCTCTCTCTTGGCTAAAGGAAAGGAACATTTCATCTGGAAGCACACGACCACATTTCTCAGCTTGGAAACCATAAACTGCCATATGTCCTATATGGGAAAAGTTAATGTTTCTTTAGCAATGTCCTAGGCCAACCAGCACCAACAAATGCAAAACAGAGCAACACTGCCTCCAACAAGAATTGATCAAAGTTACAAACGAATGAAAACAACAGACAGAAAACTGGAAAAAAGCCCTGGCCTGGGGAAAAAGAAAAGACAAATGACAAATACCAAGAGAAATCTTAATGCTAACATATAGAAGGAGAAAGGACAAGAACAGCGTGGAAAAATCAATGGATCAAATCTTGTCTCTCATTCCTGCTAGTATCCCACTGTTTTCATATCAAGGTCCAACAGTCACTTAAACTGAAAAGCTCCTTAACTTAGTAGTTCAACCATTTTTAATGTGTTTTCTGGAAAAAAGCCCTACTCAGCCTTAATACAGTGGTTGTGATTAGACCACAGCAAAAGCGTTATTGAGAACTGCTCGAAGCTCAGCGCAGCAATACCTGCCAGGAAAGCATTTTCTTTGAATGCTTCTTAGTGTCCATTTGGCACTAAAATGTTGTGTCAAGCTGGTACACTCCAGGGCACAGCCTGCAGCCACTGGTGGGCTGTGGAGAAAGGGATACTGAGTGCGCTGCAGGAACTTTCTGCACACTCAGGTATTGACCAGATTTGAGCTCGAGCAAAGCAAGGAACAGAATGCATGTCAGATCTAAGGACACCTGAGGGAAAACATTCTGCTAATTCCTTCTCCTCCGAGTTACGCTGTTTCTCTTGGGTTTTCTCTAGATGTTTGGAACTGGGTTTAAAAAATCATGAACTACTTTAGCTGATGTTCTGAAGAGCTCATTATCTTGTCAATTTTTTCTGATTATTCTGAGCACTAAAACTCTAAAAGGCATAGCTTCTCCTTACCTTGAATATCACTATCAACAGCTGAATCTATTCCCTCATACTATCTGAGGGACAAACACACAGCTCAGAACCACTTCTTTCTTTGAATGTACCTGAATCCATGCCTGAATCATCAGTCCATAGATTCCGCTGCCGTAGTAACCAAACACTGAGACTCAATTCCCCCCTTCACTAACCAGACTCAAGACAGATCTGAATCAAGTGAGCCTTATCTTGATGACTGATGATACAGAAAAAAAACCAGAGTAACATTACTGTCTCTTTATTTTCTGTCTCCCTTCACCACACCTGTGTCCTGAAAAGACTGATTCTTCCTTTTCTTACCCCTCACATTTTTAGGATCAGGACCTGGGTACCAAACTTGAGCTATCAGCACCATATCATTGTTCACCACAGGTGAGTAACTGCAGTTTGGAGCACAGGAATAAAGCACTTTGAGCTTAATATCCAGGTGAAATTTTGAAGTGGGGCTCAGGAAGGAGACAATTTTGTTGAGGGGACATGGCAAAGCAGAGGCCTAACACAGAGGGCATGCAAATGAGACAGAGCCAGTGCTTGTGCCATAGAGATAGATATGGGATGCAGCAGGAGACACAGCAGCACTCTAGGAATAATTCTGCTGAAGTGATTTTGAAGGCAAAAATGTAAGTGCCCTATTCCTGGTCAAATGAACAGCACTCATGCCTTGGCCTTACAGAGGCTGGCAGGATTCACACTAGTGTACAATGGCAGAAGAGCTGCAAATGCCAAACTACAGTGAGCTGCTGGCACAGCAATGATAGGGGCAAATTATGCTGACAGCTGCCTTGTTTCACAATTTCGTACTCAGAACAAATTTTGAATTTGTTCAGACATTAGGGGAAACCAATTAATCTTCCTCTAGTTTACAGCATGAAATCTAGTATTTGCACAGTGCTAAAGAAAAGGTATTTTCAGTCAGCTGCAATACCTCCAAATCCCACTAAAATTATTAAAGTTATTAGTGCCTCTTGAGGAAAGCTGCTTCAGATTGCCAGGCTAGCTGATTTATAGCTTTACTGATGAGAATCACAAGGTTTCCAGATGACCAGAATCTTCTCTTCCCTTCTGCTTCTTCTAGGCATTATGACAAACTTATTGTGCCCGAAGAGATGGGGAAATAGAAAGACCAAGCTGACATGGAGGCAAACATGCTGACACAGCTCACCAAGGTAAGCCCCAGCTGTATGGCACAGAGGTTACTGTTAAGCGTAATTCAAATGAGTCCTTTCATAACCCTGTTAAACCTCTCAAACTGCCCATTTTCTCCTTGGGGTGCTTAATAAGCTTTACTCTCCCCTGAACCAGCTTTGTGCACAGTTTGGGAATGACTGCTGCTGTGACACCGAGACAGTGTCAGCTGTGGCATCCTGAGGAACTGCAGCAGGGCCCTTCATCAGGAAGGGGGAAGAGCTATTTCTTCCTGGGCATCCTCTGGGGGCTGGCTCAGCTGGAGAGCTGCTGAACACTGAGGTACAATTTGAGCCCTTTTTTCATGAGGAAGGGAGTTAAGAGTAGGGAGGGAGCGAGACACTGTTAAGAGTCTGACAGTTTAGGCATCAACAAAAATATAACATGCTCCAGTGATGTTGCTCTGTCAACACTTTGGAACAGACCCCAGTAGCTCCTTGAAGCTGCCCTGATTGACAAGCTGCTGATAAGCCCAAGCAAGTTTGAGGGATGTTAGTACTGTTACTGTCTCTGCTGTATTTGAGCTGAGGTTACATGCAAATTCATGAGATGGTCCTGATAAGCTCTGCATTGGTCTTTAAGTCTTATGCTTTTTTTCTTCCACATATTTCCCTTCTAGCACGAATGTACTTGACCCACAGGCAGTGTGAAAAGACAACTGGTAAGAATTTCTAATCCAATTGTGTATTTCACAAAAGAATCCTGCACGTCAATCCAAAAACTAGAACTGTCCCTGTAAAACTTTTGGCCTAAGGAGCTGGAATGCTGTGATGAGAATGTAAATATAAAGCCCAATCACCTGTACTAGGTGATTACAAGTGTTAGAGGATTACTGACTAGCCATGCTATTCTGTAACTGGAGAAATTATACTTCAATTTTTCTTTATATGAATAGGAAATATACATATTTATAGTGTAGACTATACACTGTAGAAAAAGCTGGTACATTACATACTTTGCAATGTTTCAATAGATTATATTCTTCCAGTATTAGCTCAATATTATTTAAATGTTCACAATGCTTGAAGGTTATTTGATCACCATATTAGCATATGCACAATGTTTACACAGCAAACCAGATTACATGAATTTTCATTCTGATCACTAGTACAGTCTAACAATAAGATAAACAAAAGACAGCATAAATCAATTTCACTGAAATCCTTCTCTCTGCAGAGCACAATCTAGTAGAACTGAAAATACCCAGAGGCTTTTAGTTTTTCAAGTTCATTTTGTGTCATTTTTTTTTATCTACCTTCACTAACATTGCTCTCCTTAGCAGCCAGCCAGCACAGTGTGATCTGGTAAATGCACCATAATTAAAGGTCTACTTGCATTTTTCTTTTAAGATCTCTTTACAAACAATTAGAAATGTATTGCCTCATCACAAAAACCTATTTAAGCTAAAAAACTGTCATGGAAAACCTTTTCCTGAAAGATCATTTCTAAATGTCAGTTATTTAGAAATTAAGGCATCATCTCACACTTAGGCAGTTTTAACAATGGTGATTATGAGTTGCACCATGGCTTGTTAGCATCCTGCACATTTTTACACAAACTTGTAAAGCACTTCTTTCCTATGCGAGTTCCAGTTCTGATCAGATTCCTGAGGTACCTGAATACCTTACTGGTTTTATATATTTTAGCCTAAACACGCTCCAGCAAGGAGAAGACAGTTGTTGAGCTCCTGGTACAGAAAAGAGATACCTTTCCCAAAAGCACATTGGAAAGTGGTCTCAAAGAAAGGTCTGACTTTTTGGTTGTAATGTCAGTTGAAATGCTTCAAGATAATTATTCTCTTTTTGTGTTTAGTATGCTAGATTTATCACTAGTCTGGAAACAGTGAGATCAGAAAGGAGATACTTTTCATTCACGACATGCACAAAATCAAGAGTCTACAGAGGCCTGCACGGCCTCAAAACCTGTTTGGTTTTTTTTCTCCTGAGTATAACAAACACACCTATGAATGACTGGGAGGGAAGAGGGGAGACACAGCGCCATAAAATACAGACAACAGCTAAGAAACAATGTAATCCACCTTTGAATCTCACCTCTTCAATCTAGCTTCACAAACTTGTCAAAAAGGTACAGCGATGATGTGAGCAATTGCAAAAGACAGAAGGGTCAGAAGGGGAACATGTCTCTCTCTCATTGAAACCCAACTCCCCCCAGTTCCACGAAGTCTGTCTGTTCCCTCCACTGGCGCTCAGCCAGGGTGATCCCAGACTGCTGGAGGTGGTGAGACCAGTGCCAGCACAAGCCCCTCTCCGGGCGGGTACCCAGCCCGCGGCCAGAGCTCTTGGATCGCTTCTCCCAGACCGCCCAGGGAGCAGGGCCAGGGCCCTTGGTCAAAGCACTGATCTTTGAAGGTACCTGAAAGCACAGGGGGCCAAGGAAACCTGAATGCAAAGAGATTATTTTTATCTTCTCTGTGCTGACAAGGTTAAGGACGGGATCGCGTGACTGATGGGCAAACGCATCACAACAAACTGCAAGAGGATCTGAAAACCCCAACTACCAAGGGTCAGGCAGACAGAAACCTCCTAAAGCCGTCTGGAAACCGAGGGAAAAGCAGCACAGAACTCTGTTCAGTGTAAAGCAGTGCTAGGCCTGGCCTTCCCAGCCATCTGCCCATCTCCAAACTAGCACAGCACGAACGGGCAGCTCTCATCTGGTGCCGCCGACTCTGGGCTAGGGGTGAGAGAAAACCCTCATCTTTACAGTTTGCCAAGGAGGGCTCCCAGAAAGGGGCAACAACTGTGCCCTCACTGTCACCAGTGAGCACTGGCACCACTGCTCTCCACCCCACACTGAGTCAGTACAGACAGAATTGTGTTCTTCTAGATTACTTCCCCCATTCAACCACTCCTCTGCTTTAACTTAGAAAACAATATAAGAACTGCTTAATTTTCCCCAAACATATAGCACATGCTTTCTAATTGTTACCCTGAATTTGTTTCATTATATTTTTTAATTGCCAGTATTGCCAAACTCCATCTTCCCAGCATTTTATCAGAATTGTTTTTTTATCAGCCTATGGTAAAGTTTTCAACTGCTTTTTCTTCACTCCACAAATTCAGTTGTGTTGATTTTCATGCTCTTTACACAGCACTGAACATACCAACATATTAGAAAAGAGTAGAGAAGCTTGCATTTATGTGGTTCAGGTTCTGCATGCAGTGTAATTAAACCTGGTTCTTGCTGTTTTTACAGACTATCTGTGGCTGGCAGCAGACCATATGGGCAAGTAGCAGATGTTTCCTTTTAGTTTTCCATATGACTGTATGAATGCCCAATATGTGAAAATTATTTTCTGGCAAGAGGTGTTACGCAGAGCTGCGGCTCCTTTTGTGCTCTACACATTTCACTCAGATTTCCTGGGGCTCTCCTTTTATCCCCAGAATGGTTATTCAGTCTCTTGATGGAAAAGTAGTGAGAACACAGTTAATGCATGTGGGTTTTAAGCTTGGCAACAAATGTCTCAAGTGCACTCTAGTGAGAGGAGAGTTCATTTAGTTTTTTTAACACTCCCCTGCAACTTAAGGACTATTTGGTAGCCTTCTTTTCTGTGCTCTACACTACTGTGGGACATGGCTACACTCTGATATATTTTATATTGAAGTAGTAAGGGGAGAACCTTACGTTCTCAACTCACACAAAGGTATTCCTGAAAACCATACACCAAAAGCTAAATGCAACGAGGAGAAATACTGGATCAAGGAGCACTATCAAGATTTTATTCCCAACTGTCAAGCACATGTGAGTCTGAGGAACACTGCTTGTGCGCTCTCATAACCTTGGGAAAGCAATGTCACAGAAAGCCCAGCAAGAGCGGGGGTGACCTGAGTGCTGGATCACAGCAGGAGCACAATCCACATGAGACTGCAAAAGACTTCTTGTGGGGCAAAGTGCCCTGCCTGGTCCAGCCCGTGGCTTGTAAAATGCTACAGTGGCTTCTGGCATGAAAAGAACTGAATAAATGCAAGCTGTTACCACTTCTGAGCACACAGAGAGTTACTCCAGTTAGCAGAAACTTCAGTGAGGCTTTTTAAAAAAGAGGAAGTGAGCCCAATGCAATGTTTTTAAATAAACATCTTTCTGGAATTGTTATTTTCCCCGTTTTACTACTAAGTCAAAACTGGAGTAAGCATTGCATTTCCCCCCCACCCAGGCTTTTACAGGGGTTCACAGCACATCTTCTCCCCAGCACTGTTTCTCAGACTGTGGAAGGGTATGCACTACTTTGCCAGAGAGGTGACTTTTTAAATAGCAGCACAGTACATGTTCAGGAGTAACTTCCCTATTGGTTAGGTGAAGCTGTGAAATAGTGAGCCAGAGAGATACTTGGATTTTCACTGGCTATCATTCAATAATTTCTGCTGTTAAAAGGAGAAGTTCTTGGGAATGTTTCTGCTGAAGCTTTCAGGACATCTTAGGCCACATGCTATTCATTTAACCCCATAATAATGGTTTCATTAACTGTCTGGAAGTAGAAGGAAGATACATGATATTATCTTTGCATTCTTAATTCTTTCTGTGATTGGTAAAATAACGGAAAGATTTAATAAACCAAAACATATCATCACAAAGTCAAAAAAATTACTGACTTTTGCAATGCAGTTTTGATTCTGACCTTGACAGCAAAAAAAGGACACAAAAGTGGTCTTATAATCCTATTATCAAAGGAAGAACAATAACCCCAAAAGAGATAAAGTAGTATGTGTTTCAGCATTCAGCTGCAATGCAAGGTAAAAGCTTCTGACTTCATATAGCTTCACTAAAAGCTCCCTTAGGAGGTGACAGCTGTGTGTAACAGGAAGGGGTTTCAGTACTGAGCTCATTCCAGTATTCCTGGCAGTTCTGAACACAGACAGCACTTGGTGATGTTGTACCTGCTGCCCATCTCAACCAGCCCACACTCCAGCAAGAACTGGTAGAGGAACTTGGAAAAAGCTTTGGAAACACCATCACAACGGAGACATGACATCATGCCCTTGCTCTGGTCACTCCATAACATTCTGGGAGCAAGAGATGAGCTGAATTCCTTCATCTTTCCATGTCAGACAAGTTGACTTTGTCACAGTGAAACTCCACACCGAAGGAAGGTAATAAATGCTGACTTCAAACCTTATCCTGCTGCTAGCACTGGGGATGTTTTGCTCAATTCTGGAGCAAGGAAAGACCGTGTAAATAACACACACTAAACCATGCAGCTCAGGAATACAATGTGATCCCTGCAGGAACTCTGAAGCTGTACGTATCACTGGTTCGGGTGATTTCTACCCAAATCCAGTAAATCTATAGCAGCTGTCAGGGAGTTTTGGGAAACAAGGCATTAAAACAGCTGTGCCCATCTTCCTCAAAGTTTTAGGCCACAAGATCATATGAAATATCACGAAATTCTCTTTAATTTTAGCAACGATGATGTTAAGTCAGGCAGTTTACTGTATAAACAAAAAATCCCCTTCATTCATTTGAAGAAAAACCTAAATGTTAGACTTATGAGCTGCCAAAAGCAACACAGCCAGCACTGAGATTTCCATAAACATCTCCTGACATTGTACTGTCCTCCTTGCAATGTTATGCTGAGGCAAAAATATTCAGACCACAGATCTGTTACATTCTAGAGCTTCCAGCAGACTCCACTTCAATAATTTAGGCACTGAAACTGGTAGGAGGCAAAATGAAATGAAGCCTATTGAAAAGTTTTCCAGGCTATTTTCATCATTTTAAGTACTTGCATTTACAAACTCTTTTGGGGTATTTTAGTATTGGGCAACACACTTTACTTTCTTTTTTTCAAACTAAAATATGAATGCATGAAAAATGAAGAATTTCAGTTCTGAACTTACTACCTCCCTGCACTTTTAGATCATGACAGAATTCTAAAGTCTGTTCCATGACCAGAGTGACAACTGCTTAAAGATTTAATTGTCTGTGACTGCCTGCAACCAAGATGAGATACGTGATGGAAGGCATTTTTAACACTGCTAAAAAAATAAAATAAAAAATAGAGTGTAAACTACACAGCAAATAAGATCCAACTATAGTTTTCTCAGAGAAAAGGTCCCCTTTGAGAACTACCAAAAAAAGGTGCAAAGACTTGATGAACTTTGCTCAATTTTTCTATCCAAACAATCTTTTTTACTGCAGTTAAGTTCATAAGCAAAAATCACTGTAATGGCTCCAGAACAATCCTGACAATGTTACCAAATTGAATACAACAGGTGATCACAGCTCATGTTCACAGGAGAGACAGAAACAGCTCTCCCTGCTACACAGTAAAGTACACTTGGGGGCTCAGTGAAACAGAATCTTCCCTCAAATCAGCTCAGCAGCACTTGGATTTTCTGCCCATACAGAAGTGGAGCCCCAATGGCCCGAAAGTTACTTCAGATGCACCTTTGAAGACAATGAATACACCACTGAAGCCCAAAGTTAACAAACTTCTGCCAATGCTGCTGCTTTTTTGTAAGATATACTGTAAAAATACTGACATATATTGTGATTGAATTAAAGGGGAAATGTTTTTCACTCTTCTCTGATTTGTAACCAGGTATTGTACATTTTACCATGATTTCTTCTGTTTACTTCAACACTGTCTAATGCATAGGTTTTATATGACATCTATGCTTAACCAAGGCTGAGTGAAACTCAAAGCAGGAAATACTTTTCTATGGCAAGAATATGCAAATGCCAAATATGCAACTTGCTACTACAGCAATTATTTCTGCTACAAGTTTTGAAAGGGTGTAGGTATACAGGCTGAAGATCAGCAGTAGTCAAAATTATAATGGAAAAAATAGATTGAAGGCATTAAAAAAACCCAGGAAAAAAGAATGAACTAGTGATGCAAATTGGAAATTAAATGATGGATGGGAAACTTAGAAGGAACTATGAGGGAAAGTTAAGAGAACAATGGTAAGATAAGAAGCAAAGATGATGGGACATGAAGAGACAGTAAAGGACTGTCTGCTAAAGGAGATAAGATCAAAGATGCAGTACAGAAAGAAGAGATTCAAAGAAGGTAAAAGAGACTTCAGAAAATCCCAGACAGGATATTTAGAACAGCTTTCATTTGCTCATATATGTTGCCACTGAATCTGATACAAAAGAACTAGGTCAAGATGGATAACTTAGGAGTAAAAAAACCTGAGTTTTTTTCCCAAGAACTTTATGTATGTATACCATATATGTATATATTACTTCCTGGCTGGTGAGGAGTGTCATTACTTAATGGCACCATGCTTTCTTTTTTGTGAAACCGAATGCCACAAACAAAGAGGGTGTTAAGTGACCCCTCCCCACAATGCCAATGGCTTAATTAGTCCCCTTCCTAAGTGGAGCTGATGGCTCTCTGCAGCTGATTTTACCTACCAGCTGTGTAATTCCGCAAAAGCAGCTTTGATCTTCTTCACTGAATTATCCACTTCCTCTTTGATCATCACACGATATCTGGTTAGAGAAACAGTGCAACGCTGCAAGTCTTTTACTGACTTTTCAATGTTTGGCACTGAAACAGAAAACAAAAATTGCACGGTAGTCAGAAAGTTGGTTTTAGTTTTCCTGAATGAGGCACTAGGAATAGTTCAACGTACTCTTTGACCAGATTAGAATGAAGTGGTTATTCTACTGAACTCCATAAATCCAACTTTTCCATAGTCCCTCCCTAGCGCTCTTCATTTTTTAAACATGCATTTCTGCTGAAATGCATCCCCCAAATCAAATAAATATGAGAAAGGCATTATTAGTTCAAATTATTCAGTTTAATATGTTAAATAGGCCATAAATTGTTTTATTCATTTTGCTACAGTTTTGCTCTTACTTTCCAACACATCTCTGTTTAACTTATGTGAATTCAGAGTTTTTTTCCTAGAGGCCTCAACTGCTTTTTGACCTCAGAACAACGAGCGACAGACAGCAACCAGAGACCTTTTTCTTTTTTTTTTTTTTTTTGACTGAAATTTACCTCTTTTTTTGACCGAATCATCTGTCTTTGTTTCAAGCTGGGTTGACGCATTGGGTGATTTAACTGAGGAAGATTTTGACTTTGGCCTGCCTGGGTTACACTGGAGTTGAACTGATGACTGAAGGGGCTCATGCTGTTCTACTCCGTTCACAGTCTTTGGGTTTGATTCCACAGGAACTCTCTGGCGTTCTCGTTCTCTGTCTGTAAGAAAGCATTAAGGAAGAAAACAGGCAGCTGTAACATTAAGAAAGGTATGAAGCCTTACTGTTAAGTCAGAATGACTTTATGGTGGTTCTCCTGGCACACATTCTAAAGAACCTCAGAGAGCTATGACAACAAATGAAATTGTTTTGGTAATTAAACATTAATTGGAACACTTCCTTATTGCAACAGTATATAAAAGAAAAATTCAATTAAAAACTCAACTCTTTCATGCCAGTAGGAAAAATACCTCATAACATAAAAAGCGTGATACCAATTATAAGATTTGTCCAAATATGTGCATATATAGCACACAAAAAACGTTCCTAATTTTATCAGCATTTTAAAAGCACTGATTAAACATTCCCATCTGAAATACTTACCTTGCCTGACTACAGATTTCTATCAAAAGCTGCTGCTAAGAGGAACCAAGCAGGAAATGAAAGTATGTCAGAGATTAGGCTCCTGGGTTCAACAGCTTCAGAGGGATAAGATAACAATGCCTGAGACTGTTTGGCTGCCACAAGACAACCTTGTTTCTTCTTTCCAAAACTCCAAAGGGATTCAAGATCATAAGAGAGGAACAAGCAGACAAAACATGACTGAAAACTGACAGGCAAGGTCAGCTATTACTGCCACTGTGAATTTTAGTTAAGGAAACAAGTATAGAAAGTGATTTGTTGTGTAAACTCATTTTTCTAATTTTTGTACTCACTTCAATAAGCGATTCTTCCTTCTGAAGATGCTTTTTATGCATTACTTTATTCAACCCATGATGTGTGGTGTCTGGAGAAAAGGGACTTGTCAGATTAATAGCTGGGTTATGGCCCATGGAATGGGGCAAGCACTGCTAGGAGTGAGGGATAAAACATGGACAGGTGCAGCATATCAACCTGTGACTCCTTCCTGCCCTGGCTGGGCATTAGGACAGGTGGAAAGCACATCCTGATGTGTTTAATGGCCATCACGTAACACCAAAGAAACAAGGAAGAACATCAATGCTGACATTTTAAATCAGCTTTTAAGGGCTTTAAAAGGTTGAGTCTGAAAACAGAAAACGTATCTTGCACAAACCATATGGAAAAAAGCAGGGAAAGCAGGGAAAGCAAGGAACAGCAGCAGTGCAGCGCTCCGAGCACGGCAAAGGTTTGAGACCAACACCGGTCTCACACATAGTGAGGAACTCTCCTGTGAGAGAGCTGCCACGAACCCTGCTCAACCCTGGCTGCATCTCACACCAATGCAAGCAGAGCATTCTTTATAAATCAAGGCTTTCTACTCCCAGTTGAGGCTGCCCTTGCTACATAACTCTGACAGGTAATAAGAAACCAGCAATCTATCAGCTAACCTGTAAAGAAAGGCCAGGGCTCTTGAGTTCTGTCCCTAACATCTGATCTTCTGAAATTTGTTGTTAATGTGCATAATTGTTTTTACTGTATTTCATTAGCAGCTTGGGTAGACTTGTCAAGACAAATTACAAACTTGACAGCCTTTTGCCTAAAGAAGGTCACCTAGAACACCGACTATACTCTAAATTAAACTTTGTGATCATCTTTTGTCTGCAATATACTTTGACTCTGTTTTTTCCAAAACTACACACAAGCTACTTTGAAACCCAGCAGAAAGATGACCAACATAGGCTAGCAAGCCCTAGTTTTGTATGCTGCACCCGAACCTTCAAATTTGACTGAAGGCAATCAACACAAGTAAAAATAAATTGAGAAACTCTGCATCAAGTCTCTGAAGACTTGCACCAACTAAGACACGTGCATAACAAAATCTAGGAACAAAGTCTCTGTCAAATACCCAGAGAAGTCAAAAGTCTGGGTAAGAGTAGCTGCAACTGTTACATGGTTCAGTATGTGGTGGCTTGGAACTTCAGCATCAGTCTCTCGTGTGACATCCACTGCATTAACAATCAAGTGTGACCACACGTGCCAGTAGTGGCAACAGCCCAGATGAATTTGCTTGCTGAAATCTGCTGAGCTGCCATCTTCAAAATGAGTGGTTTCTCTTTTTGCAGCAGTTTGCCATTCAATACCTTTCAAATCAAGTGAACCTCATAGATTCTTAGGCTGAAAAAATAAAAAAGCCATATGTCCCCCCTTAGATACAAACAGGAAGTTTGAACGACTCATTAAAAATCATCCTACGTGAAAAGCAAGTAGGGAAGAGATCAGGCACTGATTCTACCAAGGTCCCTGCAAAAGCAATAGCACGGCAAGGCAGCACTAAATATCCTTTCAGCACATTCACACCGCTTCTTTACAAAGCCATGCAGAGAAAAGGTAACAGCAACTAAAGATGTGTAAGAAAAAGAAAGATGAAATCATGGCAAAAGATAAGAAGACCTGAACTAAAGGCAACAGCCAAATGTTTCTGCCCTTAGTTTTCTATGGAGAGATGCTGCATCCTTCCTTCTGGTTGCTAAAGTCTCTTCCAGGCTGCCAGGAAAGCCTGGACTTTTGAAAGTCCTAATCTCACAGACTGGAAGTTGGTACAGGCAAAGCTTCAACCTAATGTTCCTCCACGTTTCCTCCTCATGGGGAGGAAAGTATTAGGGACTCTCAGCAGACCCCTAGACAGATTAACAGGTCCTTCTGAGCTGTGAGCCCTGCAAAGAAGACGATGAATAACTACAGTAACATTAATTTGATAGGGAAGAAACCAAAACAAGCAAGCCAGACAAGGATAATACCAAGGAGATTACAACACAAGAGAGAGCAATATGAAACAGGTGCACTTTGGACTCACTTCGACATTGCACACTGCTTTAGAAGAGTCTGTATGGCATGCTCAGAAAATGCAAGGGCACAGCTGCTGGTCCTTGAAGGATCCTGATCGCTTCAGCACAAATGTCACAATATGAACATAGGTGGTTTGTGACACTAAGAAAGTAGTTATTGTACTGACTGCAAAGAAAAGGATGCTAGTGCAACTGAAAGTGAAGAAAAATATTATTTTCTTCTCTCTATTAAAATATTTGATAGGAAATTATTTTGCTATGTAAGGAAAACCTGAATATTAAAAGTTTCAAGTTTTTCTTTCTCTCTATTTCCTTTCCTTTCTTTTCTGCCTTTTTTTTCAGAAGCTCCCTCTCCCCCTTCTTATTGAAATAGAGATGTGTTTAAGTTGGAAAAAAAAAAATTGTAAAGCTATGGTAATTTCTCATTTCCGACTTGCAAAAGCAAATACTTTTTGTCCTTTATATGTACAACTAACTACTCTTAACTGTTTCAAAGAGAAAAAGTAGGTTTCAATCCCACTGACCCACAAAAAGATCACTAACAGCATGGCTACTCTTCTTTCATTCTGTAACCCCTAGAAAACACCTCCTATGCACAGGCAACTAAGTCTACATACCTTTATCCATGCACGTATAATTTTTAAAAATGCCACTCTAAGAAGCCTGGTTTATACCCCAAATATTTTGTGTCTTGCAAAATAACTGTCAACAATGCTTTTAGTATTATGGAAATGCAGAATTTTCTGGTTTACAGCGTATTTTATTCCAAGTTAAGTGGGAGTCTAGCAAGGTCAGGGAGCGTATTCCTGGTCCTTTGTGAGGCATCACATTTTTAGGACAAAATTTCTTGGTAGGCAGTTTGTTTGGCTGCTACAGGTTGCAAAATCTTAATTTAATTAACCAGATGCTGACCATCTAAGTAATTCGAAAACAGCAGATCATTTATTTCAGGACAATTATTGCTTTGGCACTTTCCTTTAAAATGGGGTTTGAGAGCTTATGTGAGGGATTTCAAGGAAAGGTCTTCAGACACAGGAAGAAAATACTAACAGCAGCAATAATCCAGGCCTGTCAGATATCTGAAATGTGCAGAGCTGAAGAAACACTACCAGTACTGACAACAATTAAATGTGAGCTTTATGAAGTTGTAGGCAAAAGCTTTCACAGAGCTTCTGCCACAGAGCAGTGAGTTTGTTCACACTGGTGTTGGTCTAATTGTAATTATACTTACCACGCTGAGAAAGAACTTTCTGTGTTACTGTCCCTCTCAGCTTCAGAAATGGTAACTAGATAATAACTAGATCCTGTGAGAAACTAAGAACAAGCCTAAACTAGCCTGCAAGGCTACCAGAGTGCCTTTCCACACCACAATGGCCCTTCATTCCCTGCTAAGAAAAGCCAGTGGAGGTCTATGGTGCCCACTAGCCTGTGTGGGGAAGATGAAAAAAAAGAAAAAAATGGACTAGTTTGGACTAAGCAATAAAGAAATCCAGTAACATGCCACAAGCTTACAGTGCTCAGAAAGCTTTACCCCACATGAGGGATTTAATAATTTTGCTAAAAATTTGGCACTTGAGCCATTTTCTATCCCTGCATTCTTCTGTATTTCTACCGGTAATATTCTGTATCAGCTGGGCTGTCAATAGGAGTAGAAAGACATTCTGCAAGGAAACGTATTGCAGGATGATTAGCATGCAGACATAAATCCATTGGCATGGCTTTGACAGTTATGTGCATTATTTTTCCACAAAAAAACCTCTACAGCATCTTCATGGCAATAAAAATACCATGATCTTTATGTCAATGAAGGCTTGGCTACTGCCAGTTGAAAAGGTGCTCTCTGTCAGATAACTGACCTCTGATTTCTGGAGAGTCCAGTGCCGATCTGACAAATCCAGAGCCTTTGTTCTCAAGAGAAGTTTCCAGCTTCTGATTGACAGAACCACGGCCAGAGTTGTCCTTAGGGCATCCATTCATATGACAGTCATTTATTCGCTGAGGCTCTTGAGATGCCTTCTCAGGTCCACCATTCTTGTTTTTAGGATCTTTATTGCCTTGGTGCTGTTTAGATTTGCTTCTTTTTCTCCTGTTGTTCTAAATGGAGAAATATTGCAAGAAGAGAGACATTGCTCAATGCAAATCATACAAACTCAAAATAGGATGCATAAATTGAGCACAGTAAGTGGCTGTGACTGACTATCCAGGATACAGGCTCTTATCAGAAGTGCTTCTGTGCATGGGCTGTTTTGGGATTTGCCAGAGTCTGGCTCCCACACCCAGGTACTTGCATGGGCTGTCCCAGAAATTTGCTCAGAACACTGGGCTTAGTGAGACAGTGACAGAAGAATAAGATTAAAAACACTACACACATTTGCTTTCAAGTATTGTCTACAGGTGTGACTGAAGTCACCTCTGCTGGAAAAGGCCAAGTACTGACCCAAAGTACTACAATTCAGTTACAGACAGCTGACAAGTGATTTAAATGCCTTGACTCTCAAGAGCAAGTTCTTACCTTCTTTTTCCCTGTCATATTCCATTCCTTTAGAACCTGAATTGCGCTGCCTAGAGAAAGGAAAAATAAAACATTTCAACAAAAGTTCAGCTATGAAAAAGAACCAGTGTGTTCATGATCAGTTTCTAGTCTCCTAGCTGAGAAGAATTTCAATTTGCTGTGAATTCTCTCATGTGGGGAGAACAAAATGGACACTGCTGCCTTTCCTCTTCTCAGTTACCTGTTTTGATTCACTACTCACAATGGAAGGTTTACCTGGCCCTACTGGCTTTTTATGGACTTCACTGCACAAAGTCTGCCCAACTTAAAACATTAGCATAAAACCCAGAAAAATCAAGAGTCAAATCTCTTGCCAGAAAAGTATCTCAGCACCCAGAGTCAACACTGAGTACCCTAAATAGTCCAACCCTGACTCCAGAGCATCCAAAAGTTTGAAAAACTTTTGGTATTTTTATCACCTATTTTCTATGTGTTACCTGTCATCTTCAGAAGACATAAGAGTATTAAAAAGTAAAGAATTAGCATGCAAAAGAATAATTTTGTGGACTCCTGCATAAAATCTTCATCACACAAATGCAGTAAACTTAGGCCTGGCAGAAAAGAATGGTAAAAAAATTATACTGAAAAGTAATTACAGTTTGACTTGAAATTCTGCCTGTCTGCCATAATGAGTTGCTTGAATAAATGTATGGAAGAAAGCAGGTAGAGCCTTGGTCAGAGTGGTGCCTGCTGCCACGTTAGAAAAAAAACTCTTCTCCTTCTAATTAACATCATGATTTTGTTCTCCTGGAGCCTAATGCTGAAAATAGATCTCATGGGAAGCACACAGTCTGAATTGTCATCCAAACTACTATGACAGTATCTGCCATAATAATATTTTTAATCACCATCAGGTTAAAAGTCTTCTGCTTGAATTTAATAATCACTTTACCATCACTCCACAAATCTAGTAAATGCTAAATTTTTAGCCTTTTCAAATGGATTTCATACTCAGCCATTCTTCTCACTCCTTTCTTTGAAATCTTGATATTAAGAAGTTTTCAGACCACCATGAGTTGTCAACTTGTATTCAGCCAAAGACGTGTGAGGCTTTCAGAGGTATCAAAATTACTTTTCTATCACAATAAACCAGACCCAAGATTATCTGATGAGCCCACCACACACAATAGGAAAGGGTATGCATCTTGCTAAGTCAAATCTGTTAGATTGTGAAAAAACTTCCACAGAATGTTTTGTTTGCTAGAAGACATGACAATGCAGACAGAAGGATAAGCCTACCTCCATCTCGTTCATAACTACACACATATTTAGAATTAGTTACACACATACTTATGTACATGTAAGCACAATCCCCTCTCCTACAGGTACACCATCTTTTGACAGGCACCATGCTTCTGCATGAAGTAACAAACATTTGCTGCCCATTTTACTCCACGCTGCTGAAAAGATGGGATTTCATGTGACAGCTTTGTTAACTGTTTTCACAGTAGCAACCAACACCCTTTTTGTGTTGGCTGGTGCTTGTCCTTGCTTTGCTTCCCTCAGCTTCCCTGTGAATACGGTGCATGCTGAGAGTTACTTTAGGGATTCATCCAACTATCCTCTGTTTCTTCCACTTGGAAATGCACTAACTCTCCAAATCCCAAAGCCCTCATTTGAATCCACCAGTACATTTTCTTGAATACATGTAAAAAGCAGCTGAACAGACCTGATTACGCTTAATTAGGTAAACTACCGTAGCAAATAAAACATTTGAACCCTCTTTCATTTAAATGAAATTCCACATACAGAATAAAACAGAGGCATCAGCTAAATGTCACTCCAGATATGAAGCAAGACAGGAAGCTAAATTTGAATATTTCTTGATTCAGCAAGCAGCACCTCTGAGAGAAGCACTGCGTGGAGGTGGCTCAACCTTTCCATTCAGCATGGCACTCCAACGTTTTTCACTGCAGGAATTCTCAGCAAGTCTTATTCTATCTTAGCAGTTTTTGTCATTCATGTGAAAAAATATTCCAATTATTAATTCTATCCACGGTGGCAGCAGTGGATATTTATCTTTTCTGCTCTTTCCAGATAGTAACAAATAACAGGTATTTTCATATACTCCCTCACAAAGACCTCTGAACAGTAATCATGAGCTGGTGAAGTTCAAACAAAGACCATCTGAACTCAGGTGTAAAATCTTGCTGTTCTTTGTGATTTTATTGCACTTCTTGCAAAGCTTGTGTTCGCCCTGTTTCTTCCTTACAGCAGATGATGACACATGGCTCTGAAAGTGCTTCCCCATTTGAGGAACCACTGGAAACAATTCATTAGCCACAAGCAAGCCATGGTAACTTATGACAAAATAAAGGGAAAGCAACTTACTGAACGGTCATGGAACAATTGTCCACTACCTTCCCCAGAACATACATTACAGGAAAACAAAATTATTGTTAATTAGATGCATCACACTTTCCTTTTTCTCTGTGTGTGGCTGCACAGACAAATGCAATTTCAATACATCCCTCAGAATGTAACTGTCTGTGCAGCTGCCTGAAGCAAAAAGAACCACACAGAGCTGATGGAATAATTTTGATACATTTATAAATAGTGCAGTTTGCTTGCATCTGCTTTTTGCATATTGGTAATTCCTAGTATATGATGATGCTTTTCGGCTGATACATTTTAGTAAATTATTCCAAATCAAACCTAAAAATATCCTGAAGTAAAATAGGCATGAATTAAACAACTTGCTGAGATAGCAAAAATGAGGCATTTTTTAAGATACACGTGGCCCTTTGAGAACACTGAACTTCCACTATAATCTATGTAAGCCCAAGACACAAAAATTTTGATTACTCATGGTGTGCCATTAGTTCTGCAGAGGGTTTCTCACAGATACTGGTGAAAGTTCAAAATACTTGACTTTATATATTTACCAGGAAAGTGATATTAAAATACAAGTGACCTTTCATTAGAAATGGTCTCATGACACAAAATACAAACATGGATCCAGGTTTAAATGGCTCGAACTTTCAATGGAGTCTTGGTTCAGCCATTATAAATGTCAAGGCTATTTGCAAAATTCAGATTGAGGTTTGAATGTCAATGTATGCATCAAATTTGGGGGTTTAGGGGCCTGGCTGTGTGCTTCAGAACTATCCCGAATTGTTCTTAGTTACTGTATCATCAATAGTGAATAATTTCCTGACATATTACTTTAAAAAGCATTAACTTTCATGCAGAATAAAGAAGCAGGTCTGCAGTAAGAATGGCTTAAAAAAATGGCAAAGTCAGGTAAAGCAGATGAACAGCCACGTCAAACTCGTACCGTGAAGAAGCAAAGATGCAGACAGGAGGATCAATTGCTTTATAATTAACAAGTGTCACACATCAGATTTCAGAAGGACTACAAAATATATTTTGAGCCACTAGAGACAACAAATACTTTGGCATGCGATTGAATCCCTCACCTTAGTAAAAAAGGTACATTGTACTCACCATCCATGAAAGCTTGAACAGCCTTGTCTACATTGTTATCAAATTGCTGCAACACCAGAACTATCTCATTATTGCTTTTGTTCGGAACAATTGATCGGATTGCATTGATCTGTAAGTAAAAGAAGACAATAATGGGCATTTATCACACTCCTTTAGACTATAAGGTACCTCTGTGCCAGTGCATGTTTATATAAATGCCTGTTACACTGATGTGCTCAGCACAGAGCAATGTATCTGCACAAAGCAATACCCATCCTATCCTTACCCAGCCATGCAAATAATACAGCAATTTCTTCATGACATCAAATCACAGAACCGCCAGCCAGTAATCTTGGAAACAAATCATACTCCCGGTCACAGCAGAAGAACTAGCTCAATTCAACTGACAGAATTTGGCCTTATGCTTCTTTCCTAAATAGTCTATTTGCTGCCAAGGGTCTCAACGTACCACCTACACAAATTCAGTGCGCACACAACTTCTTCAACAAAGGCTCTTGCATGGTCCTGCTACATCAAAGTTATGACTGATGGTTTTTTGGCACCTGAGAAACAGTCATATACATGAAAACAGTTGGAGGCTAAAAGAGAACAATATCATTTATAAAAGTTCTAGTGGATACTTAACATATTTTCAGTTTGTTGTTCCATATACTAGGGACCAGGAAGCTTGTGTACCAAAATCCTGAACAAAGGGCATGGGATGCCAAATGCTTCCTTCAGAAACTGCTGATGGATGAGGCGTTACACCCACAGATGACTCTGACAGGCCACGCTTAAATTTCAGAGCATTTGCTGCTGCTATACTGTCAGTATCCATTGATACCAAATAGAATTCAACTCATGATGTTTTAATAAAAAAATTATACTGGAATCACATTTTCTCATCCCTATATATTATAGCTACAAAACAAATAGTTACATGAAACTTTGTTGCTGTTTTATTTTAATGCTATAAAAAATTTACTAGCTCAGACCAAAATACAAATATTTAAACATAATTAGCAAAACAAAACCCGATGATAAAAAATGAGAGACTCGGCCAAACTAGTTTAGTTGTTTGAAATTAGCTTTATGAGCTTCTGTGTCAAGCTATCCAGCATGTATTCACAACCAGAAACTTGTTATTGT
The DNA here is from genome assembly GCA_013396955.1 of Regulus satrapa. Classification (NCBI taxonomy): domain Eukaryota; kingdom Metazoa; phylum Chordata; class Aves; order Passeriformes; family Regulidae; genus Regulus; species Regulus satrapa. The sequence continues at coordinate 256,311 of VWZN01021527.1, read as the reverse complement.
CCTGCAAATGTTTATCTGGCACCCTCCTTTGTCATCTCTCTGTGGGAATACATGCTTGATTAGGGTGTACTTTATTTACTGTATCCCAATGTCATCATACTAATTGTGAAGCACTGTGGTATTTTTATTGTACTGTGAAATATAATTATGAAAAAGTGGTACGAGAAGGTAGAGCTGTTTAAGGGAATTAGGCTGCCTGACATGACAAAAGCATTCACACTACCTCATTTTAGCTGCCCAGGTGCTGAAAGGCAATCTCTATGGAGTCTCCATCAACAGGGACATCAGAATGTTATTGAGAACACTTAAGTGCTCAGATTTGACCAAAAAAACCTTATTTTGCTGTAGAATGTTCACCCCACTCCTCACGCACTGCGTTTCCCTGTCCTGTATACTACCATAAACCAGGAATCACGGCAGGTTCTTTCAGTGCAGTGATGGGACAGCTCAGATTCCTGATGCCTACTGGAGTCAGCTTCAGAACCACAAAAGGTTCTGGCTTCAGCACACCTTAGTAACAGCTATTTAGGATGATTTACTGCGCTCCTGTCCATCATCCCACCACAGCCCTCTCTGCAGCTCCACATTTGCCCACACCACCTCTCAGGTAGCGAGTCTAGCCCTGGACACTCCAGGCCAAAGCCATGATTTAGAAGGCAGAGGAGCTGAAGTGCCTGTGTGCTTCCCAAGGATCCTTTCCCAAAGGCCTGGAAAATCCTTGACTTTATATATTTACCAGGAAAGTGATATTAAGTGATATCATTGTCTGCCACTCTACGACTGAACCCGGCCTGCCCGGGAGCTCGGTGTCCCCAGCCAACAGAGGCTGCTTTAAAATATCTACTAAACAGGGGTAACTCCATGCTGGAGTTCATGCAGACTAGGCTGGCAAATGGACTGCTTGAACCAGAGGTTGACGTTGCCAGAAAATCCCCTGTCTGCTCAAGTTTCTCTCTGCAGCTGACGTGCATGCATGGGGAAAGGAGTAATGAGTGCAGCTCTCCGCTATGTACTGCGGGCAGCCAAGGGAAAACCAACCCGGATCAAGAGGATGTGAAGAGAAAGCACTGGAAAAAGGAGTTAATTAATCCAGTGATTGTGGGCACAGGCATGCTATTTACTGATAAACCTGCAGCAGGTGTGAACTGAGCTGGCTCCATAATAAGAGTTGGCTAAGATACTAAGGTAGAGCAGGCCACAAGCTACAGTCTATTTTATGTTCAAACTCGTAGCTCCCAAACATTTTCTCCACGTGGATTACATCTTCATATTCTCACAAAAAACTCCCCTCTTCTTTCACAATCATGTGGATTGTCTCTCTGCCTACTCAAAATTGCATAATCTCCTTGTGGTAACTGCTTACAGGAAAAATAGTAAAAGAAATATCTAGAGTATTCTAACCAACTTTAAACACAAGCACGAGCATCTCACATGGCTTCTAAGTCCTACTTTGCTATGAAAGGTCTGCAAGCCTCAGGAAGCATCTGGAAACAACCAAGTGAGGCTAAGACTTGCTACACAGTGCACTTTGGAAACTTCTTAAAGACAGGAAGAATATCTGTAGGGTAGAGGACGTTGACACACAAGAACTCAAACATGCAAGCTATGTTTTAGACTACAAAATCCACCAAAGACTTTCTGTTTGCACTGTGTGATCTCTGTTAATAATTTTTTTATTACAGAAAAATTAAAAGCTAAAATGTGCTTCATCCAACTAGCACTATAATTAAATATAAAAAGGTTATGGAAGCATTCTAGTTGTGGAGATAATTTTAAAAAAAAGAAAAGCAGAAAGATGATCTTAGGAAAAATGCTTAACAGTACAGAGAAAAGAAATATCGCATATGATAACCCTGTGGACACAGCCATGGTTTAGCACGATTATTTTAAAAATTTGATGAAGGGAATTAATATACTGCAAAGCTCAACAGTTCTACTGCCAAAACCTAACGATATTTTTTGTTGACTGTTGCAAAAAAACCCCCCATTTGTTTATCTTTCTATTTAGAAAACACAAAAAATTGAGAAGTTTATTCAAAGAATTCCTCAGGAAAAGAACTTCAGATTGCAAAGGAAACATCCAAGATCTAGGAAATCCCAAATCAGAAGTTGCTTACACTTTTAAAATCTGCTTCTCTTGTGCATGTACTCCGTGATACTCAGGATACCTACAAGTCAATGTTTCTGCTTTCCAGATTTCTGCAGTGATTTATGTGGGAAAATTAATGAAAACAAAAATTTTGCAACCAGTAGGATGTATCAAAATTAATACACACATACTTACATCATACTTACATATATATATATATATATACACACACATATACAGATGTAAAGACTCATATAAACAAACAAAAACAAACAAATAAAACCATCTGTGTTCAGAACCAACAGAGCACAGATCCCAAAAGGTTTTGTTCCAAAAACAAAGTATTTTGTCTTGTAAACTTTTAGGAACAACATGGCATCATGCTACCACACATCTTCCAGAATTTCCAAGACAAAGATCTGCGTGCCAGACCTCAGGTCTACAACACATGCACTGTTTGACCAATGTTTTAATCCACAATGCCTTGGAACTGTTGTACACAGGCAATGAAAATGACAGCAATTTCTGGTTACAAGAGTCAAATTGTGACCTGACAGTATATCTGGGAGGAGGACAAGGTATATGGAGCGAGACCAGACTATATGAGAGCCTTCACACAGAAATGCAAATTTCAAGGTCCCTGATATTCCACCCCCCTTAGTCCTTTAACCCTGATTTCAAATATATATGTAATTTCTAGGTCTGAAGCTCAGCTCTGCCCCCTCATGCAAAAAATGTCCCACTTGTTTCTAGAAAGGGACCTAGTGATAAAAAAGAAAAAGCCAAAGGGAGGGACAGGAAACTTCCTGACAGCGTAAGCCTAACACAGATGCACTTCTCCAGCTGTAGGCTGTAGCTCATCACAGACAGTGTGAACTGTCAAAGCTCCAGAAATGTTTGACAAATGCAAAATGACAAGGTGGACTCCCCAGTATGAGCTGGATCCAGGCACTCCAGGTATGCTGGCTCCTCTCTGGTTCAGCCCTTGTGCTAGTACAGCTATACACCTCACCTGCTAACAAACCTCCAGCTGCTTGAGAGAATTCCATCGCTTCTCAATCCAAAAAACTGTACAGAGCTCTTTTTTATTACAGGTGAGAGGATGATGCCAGGGCAGGAGGTAACTCCTCACTTTCTCTCTCTAAACTGGTGGTCCTCAAACTCAGCAAGAATATCCATCTTCTTAATATGTAAGCAACAGATTATGCAACTAGAATCATCTGGTATTTATGACTTCTCAACAACAAACTCCTTTAAAAAATATTTAGCATCCTAAAGCATGAAAGAAAGTGCCAGAGCAAAAGAATCCCTTCCCAGGTAATGGCACTGCATTAATGCCATTCTGCAAAGGCTAACTCAGCAGTCTACTTTATTAGATTTCCATGTATGTGAGAGAAAACTTTTTTTTTTCCTGCTTACTGAAATCTGATCATAGCAGAAACAGCATTACCAGACAGACTAAAGGGAAGTAAATTATTTTAATTATTTTGTGAAACATCCTGTTTTTATCCAGTGTAGATTCCCAGTGAACTGCTGTCATCATCTGGATGCTAGACAGCATTCCGAGACACCAAGAGAATTCAGTAACATACCTTCAGAACCACAGATAATTAATGCTATTAATGTCAGCATGAGTTGAGAGTCTGTCACTGTCAGTAGTTAAATTCCTGGGCTTTCCCTCCTGTAGCCTAACAGGAAAGCACATTACTTTGTTTACTATTAAGAAAACTTTCTCAGAATTTCAGCTTACAAAAGCTACTTTAAAACAATCACAGATCTAAAATATAAATCAGTGATGTTGGAAAAAACTGTATACAGTCAAGAACATGAAAGACAGAACCTGGGTTCACCTCCATTTAAACCCACGATCCAGAGCTCAAGTCCTGCTAATGCTTGCTGCAATTTGAACCAGACTTTGTCTCATCAGGACCAGAATTCCAGAGTCATGAGGATGTTTTTTATCTGTCTCTTAAAAAAATGTTGAAGACTGCCCAGAAGTGGAATCAAAATTGAAAAAGGTTTCAAGTCCCCTCAGATAAGCTTCTACCTCACAATAAAATCCCCAAAGTCTGATTAGATATACTGGACTATTTTTCTGATGATTACTGGTAAACATCTCACTTGAGGCAAATGTCTGGCCCACTTAAAAAAAAAAATTAAACAAATCAGTAACAGGTTACTTCTGAGGAATATAGCACACAGGAAAGAATGCTGAATTCTACCCTCTCATTGTAGCTTACTCTAAGTCCTCACAAACACCCACCTCACAAGGCTTTCCAGGTAAGTCAATCTCAAAAGGAAACAGAGCCTGCCTGGAAGTTGTGACACCAGATTACCTATTCCACATGCAGAACCAAGCTGACAGTGATGTGTATTCCTCTAAGCCCTTTATGTTCTCTGTCAAGTTTCAAATGGTTCCCAGGCAACTGTAACAACATGGACTCAATCACTGCCTGTTTGCTGCTCTGCTCCATCTGGTCCCCCTTGGCATCATCTCAAAGAGGATGTTTCTGGTGAATAAGTAACATATCCGGGGTTCAGAGAGTTTGTTTATGTATTTCTGACTCAGTGACAAATTAAACTTCTTTGCTGAAAGCTCACGGCTGTTCTGAAACCCCTGAACGCAGCTGCTCTAATCCCCTTCAAGTAAGTTACTATTATGGTCACTTAGACAGAAATATTCTTATTTATGCTTGGTTAGGAAAACGAACCCTGATCCACCTTCACTTTCTATTAAACATTAAAATCAACAGATTTTCTTTAAGTTAAAAACTAAATTAATTTATAAGTATGGTTATCAATAAATACAGACATTTCCTACTTTACTTTTATTGCATGTCAGTAGCAAATTTTTATGTACACGTACACATCATTAAATTCCATTACACCCCCAATTTCTCCCAAATCCTGCAAGTGAAGCGAGGAAGAAGGGCTGCCTGCAGAACACTGCTGGTTTTGATAATCTAGGAATTTAGCATTAGCAGATGTCCTGGCTACACTAAGCAAGAAAATGCATTTTAAACACACTTTATGGTACAATTTTTAAAAAGGTTTTGAACTTCTACACAAACATATTTTATGAATACAATTTGACTCGGCTGCATTAAGAGGTTATTTCTTACATTGCAGACATTTTTCCAGAAGCTTTATTAAGTTCATCCTGATAAACTGAACAAGTGTTGCTAATACCCCTTTGAGCAAAATGACAGCTTTGGTCAAATCTATGCCTCTCTTTCTGCTACCTGATGATCTGTCATTACCCTGATACCATCCAATCATTTATTTCTAGGAAGCCCCAAAAAAGTTCTACCTGCTGCAGCAAACTTCTTTAGGCACTTGTCACGGATATATTATTCCCCCCTTATCCATTAAATAGAAAGCCAGACATTCTAATATGTTTTTTCAGGATTCCTGAGAAGTTTGGCTTAGTAAGGACTGTTCTACTTGAGTGAAGACAGCACCATTTACAGACACGAGTCTGTGATATCCTTAACCCAAGTTAAATGGCTCAGCAAGTGACAAAAGTGCATTTTGATCAACTTTTCTGGTCTTCGAACAGACCATCTACTTCAACACAGGGGCAAAGAACAGCTGCAAAGGTCAGCTTTAATGAGAAAGTGACATTACAGATTGGAAACTATCTGCTTTAGTAATGCACAATTTTAAATGGACATACTACTTCCTTCCACTCTAAATCCCACTCTTTCCTTGCATGCTGACTATTGCTTATGAAAACCACATTTATGGTGTAATGCAAACAAAACTGTGAAACCTCCAAAACCACATCTGAATAAAATTTCCCTCTTGCCCATCTGCTCCTCCAGCTCTGACGCTTGAAATGACAAATGAGAAAGCAAGCCTTTCAGGAGAGCTTCAGCAAAACTTCACTCCTAACAGAATCTGAAAAGGAGACTTTTCATCTGAAGGAGTGTTTTGCTTATTCTACCTGACAGCAGATCTCACTTGTTCAAACATGTTTAGACACACAGTAAACTTAAAAAAAAAAGAAAAAGAAAAAATAAAAAAAAAAGATGAGCCCAAAAGCAAGTCCTGAAGTTTAAACAATTCCTGAGATTTCTTTGGATCAAAACCAAAGTCACATGCCAGAGATGAATGGTTATTCTGGGGAGTGCCTGATATTCACTGTTCTCTTGTTAAGCTAAGAGGGCCCAATTGTTACAGGAGACAATACATCACTTGTCTTCCTCATTCCAACTGCTTCTTCTTTGGAAGCCTTGCAATTCAGAATCTCAGCACCTCTTCTGGTGATGTACTAGGTTAATGCTTGAATACCTCCTTTGATTGGATGGATTTTGGATGCAAGCCAATGAGTTTGGCTCATTTCATCCCTTAATACAGTGAACTTTTGGGCATATGATCTGAACTATGTATAACACTCTGTCTCTGAAAATCCTGATACAAAAAAAACCTTACTTATTTTTAAGCAGAGATGATTATGAGTGTTATCAGAATGGCATAGTGAAGGCAGAGTATAGCAAGGGTCAGGGCAGAGGGAATTATTCTGAGAGAGATCCTAATGGTAAACTTCTTATACTAGTTATGCAGGCAATTCATGACCTTTGTGTCTGCTGAAATGCAGAACTTCGGTTATTCCAGAAAATCTGTGGGTTATATGAATGAAAATATGGTAATTGAAACAGTCCTGGCTCCCCCACAAGAGTATCACAGCTGCAGGAGTCTCTGCCAACTATGGAAACTTTCATTAGCCTTCCTAACATCACAGGCCAACATTTATATAAATCTCTTGGGGGAGAAAAAAGAAGATACAAAATAGAATGTTTAACCTATTGACTCTATGAACTATTTCAGCTAAAATGCCAAGAATGAATTACACAAGTATCACTACCACAGTAGCATTCTCTTATGACTCAAATTCAGGGGTGGGGCTCTACAGAGCCTGATGTGAGCACAGTGCCCAAAATGTCTGCATCGGCCTCACACCACTTTTAAAACAGGGGCAGAGGTTTAACTGTCTTGAATAACTAGAAGCTGATCATGAAGAGAACACAGGAAAAGATTACCACTGAAAAAAAATCCAAACATCCTCCCCCCTCCCCACAAACAAAAGAACAAACCTGCTGAAATCTGCATGGGATCTGCACCACATTTTTATCACAGTGAAACAACCTTCAATTTAAGGAGAAAACTCTGTGCTACATTTGCAGAAACTTACACGAGTAAGTATTTGTGTGCAGATGTACAGCTCCTTTGGCTTCATGCAAGTCCTATCAAGATCAAAGTCTTAAGAGCATTATGATCTGCAAACACTAAGGCAGAAGAAAAAGGGAGAACTGGGAAGGGACTGTATTCTAGTCTGTTCTTTTAAACCAGGCCTGCTTGTATTTACATTCATGGCAATGGATTTGTGGAGCTCAGCAGAAATATATTTATAAACCTTTTTTTTTTTTTAAACCCAGAAATACTGCCTCCCAAAAGACGAATAAATGTAAACATTAAACTCGCTCTGCTTCAGTGTTGTGAAGCATGACCATCCATGGGTGCTCTGTAAGCTAAGTGAGAAAGGGATTGATTTTGACTCTCTTACCAGCACACTGTAAAAATGCCTGCTTTTCAAACATGCAAATGAAATCCTGGTGTTTTATCAGTTTATGTGCAGATGTTATCAAAGGCAACTCTGCAGGACTTATTTGTTGAACTCTTTCCTCATATTTCTAGTGCATCACTCAAAGACTTCTGAAGCTACAGTCACTTTATAGTTACTCAGTTTGCTGCTGCCCATATGACAAATCAAATACAAGACACCAAAGGGATCCACTGAACCCTGCTTTCAAACAAGAGGGCCTTGCCCAGGTGCAATGGCTCTCTGCTTCTCAGCTGATGTGTGTAAACTGCATGAGGCTGTTTGGTCACTAACCCCCCAGGCAGTAAGTCATTAATCTGTATTTCCCAGAATAAAACCCAGTGATTTTGCAAAAGAATTTTAATTGCTATTAAACTAAGTTTTCAATTTGACATAGGGATTTAGTGGCACTAAATACTGATGGAAGATAAAAGAATAAAGAGTGGAAGAATTTATAACAGAGTACATTGATCCAATTATTTTCCTGCCTTAAAATGAATATGTTCATAAACATCTGATTTTGGGCACTCCAAGCAGGTATCAGACTCGGAACAGCAGGTATCTACTGTGAATAGAACTACTATTGTAGTTTTTCATTCTTAAACTTGCAAACGACAAACACATGATCTGTAAAATCCTGCAATTATAAAACTGACATCAATAAAAATATTCAAGCTACACAGTAAATATGCAGATTTACTGAGCTGTATTTTGAGAATTACTGTAGTTAACCTTTGAGCACTCTGGCACCACGGAAAAGAATTTCATGGCATTATTTTCTACTGCAAAATCATCATGCTACTCAATTTTAAAACCCTGTGGAGCTATTAAGGACTAAGGAAGATATTAATCACCGAGATAGAGATTCATACTGGCATGCAACTCTTCAAGGACGATGAGGAATTGGGATGCTAACAACAAATGCAAGATAAAACTGCTCAAAAACCAGGCACCTGGGCAGTGCAACAGGTAAGGAACTGTTGTTTCCCATAAGGGGAGAGACAGAGAGAGTGCAAAAGAAGTTCTACAATAAAGGGTCTCGTCACAATCTGCCTGCTGGGAGTCACAAAAGATCTCCTGACCTACCTTATAATCCTAATTAGCTTCAGGTCCTTTACTGCTCCTGAAAGTGATGAGGCTCTAGTCTAGCCAAGGATATGGAGAAGACTCACTCAAGCATAAGGAATGCACTTAAAAGCAGATATACTTTCATAGGAAAATGTAATTACTCTTTTCAGGTCCTGAACTTTTAGAAATTGCCATAAGTATTATAGGTATAAAACTTTTTAGCAGAAAATTATTTCTAAAGGGCATGTTTCTTCAGTGGTTGCATTTTGTACAGCAGCAATCATCCCAAAGTGCTGTTCTCCACACCATCAGTGCGCACAGGAATTACAAAGGAATAAGAGAAGACAAAACAGTCTCTCTGCAAAAAAGTAAAAATGCTTCTCATGGAACAAGATTCAGATTAGTCCTACCTGTCTGTGTACTTAACTTCATGCACAGAGTCATTACATAATAAAGTTCAGTATGTGAAGAGTTCTGGAAAGAGCAGAAATTAAATATGTATGCAAATACAATTTTAGTTTGCACGGTACTGTTACTTGAACCTACCTTTTCCTTGATATTTACAGGAGAATTGATTTCTGCCATTTCTATTCAGAAGAGAGTAGTGTTCCTGAAATGAGAAAAAAATCCCAGAGATTAATTTTGAGGTTTTATTCCCAACCTGTCAAAGCTACACCTGTAATGACTAATTGTATATGCTTACCTGTAAGCATTAGAGAAACACGAGAACACAATGTCTTGCACAGCAATGCTCAATCCTGCCAAAAGGTAAAGCTAATCCAAACTTCCTACCTTCCCTGGATTAACTCTGCAAGCCTGTTTAAAAATGCCTTGTAGCTATGAATCTGGATAGAAGGCGTATCACACTTCTCCCAGCCATGTCTCCCATACCCTGTTCTGAGGCTGTAAAGAGCAGGAATACCTTAGATGAACTCAACAGCTCCTGTTTTCTCATTCACCAGCATCCTTAATTTTCACCAAAAGAATTTATCAATTAATGCAGTCGTAAAAAGCAGCTAAATGTGCCAGGAGGTTGGACTGACAAGTGCCTGCACGGTTGTTTGTTGTTTGTTTTTAATTCAAAACAAATTCAGAGGATTCAGTCACACAGTTCCTACTGAAACTAACAGGGTCTGTAGATTTAAATCTCTAAGTCTTCTCTGAAAACTTGGGCAAAGGAATGGAATTTGCATGTGATTAAGAAACCCTGCAATATGCTTTCTATTTCCAGTTATGTGGCTGGGTAAGTGAGAGACACTCTGCCACGTGATAAAGAGCTAACACAGGGAAAGGAGTCCCATTGCCTAATCCTGCTTCCATCAAAACCAACTGCCTTAAACTTCACTAAGAAACAGAGTTGAATCTTCACATTTTAAAATTAAATCACACACAAAGAATTGCAGCAAAGATTAAGTCAAATGAAATACAACCTTGGTTCGGTTACTCTCTTTAACTCTATTGTATGGTATAGGTGTAGATAGAATGAATTTAAGGGCTCATTCTCATATAAGTTTCAAAGTTGGAACACCCCCTTTTCCCCGTTTGAGCATTTGCCACGTGAACTGATACTTGCTCCAAAAATTCTTCTAAACCTCTTTTAATGCCCTTAAACAATCCTCCCTTAACTTCTTTGAAGCACTGAAGTTTAGTAGAGTTCAAACTCCGGAAATGAAGCACTTCTCTTGAAGTATTCACTGACAACATTTAAATCTTATAAGTAATTTCTGCATGCACCCGTTTTCTAACTAAAGAGATGAGAGCTCTGGAAGCATATGGGGAAGAGATACTAGCAAGAAGAAAAAGAAGTTCATTTGAGTTTTGGTCTGATGAAGAGCCAAAAGACAAAAGCAACCATTTCCATTGTCAGCTATTAAAAAGACGTGCTCGAAATGAGTGAGGTTGCTCGTGCCATCTCCATTTTACTATACCATAAACAGACGCTCTATTAGAACTCAAATAATTTTTACCTGTGTTAACTCAGTGCTTATTCAGTCAAATTCTTAGGCAAGGCAGGAGTCTCACTGTGTTTGATAAGGCTTCTTGGCAACTGGGCCACTGTGTCACTCTGAAGGCTTTACTGTCTGCTGCTATCTCAGAGCGGAAGGTTGCCCTTCCTGCCCCTCCTTACATCAAGAACGAAAGAGCTCAAATTAGTTCCTTTGTCAAGCCCACCCAAAGGCTAGAAGCAGAATTAAAAACATCTGGACAGAGCAGGCAGGAAGATCACACAGAAGGTAAATTGAGGGCAGCTCCATTTCCAGTATTTAGTGTGCTCCAATAACAAAAGGAAGGTGTTGAGAAATGCTTGAAGCCTGTAATCCCTAGACAACTTCTTTTTAATGTACTTCTTGCCTTTTGCTGCCAGCTAGTTCTCATGCCAAAGGGGCAAAGAACATGAGATACAGATAAAATACAGATAATAGAAAATATTCCTAAGAGATATGGAAAATATTACCAGGCAGACTAGGAAAGTCTCTAAAGTTTCTCTAAGTCTTCATCTCCCTTGCTGCTTCTCGTAAAAACATGGCAACTACCTTGTGACATCAAACCCACGTTGGATGGCTCCTGTTCTCTGTGGGGTAAGGAAGAGTTAAGGAATTTGACTGGTTTGCTCTAGTACCGAGCAGATTTTGTACTGTTAGAGACAACTGATCAATGCACTCTTGCTGATTCAAATACACTTAATACAATCCAGCACCTCATAACAACATCAACAAAAAAGTAAAATCTGTTCTGAAAGAAACAAACACTCTACACAAAAGCGAGCTCATGAAGAGCGCTAAAAAAACCTCTTCTGGCCTTAAAAGCTTATTCATCTATAAAAAACAGTAAGTAATGGGAAAAGACCTTTGTCCCTTTAAATCCTCAATTTCTTTTTCAGCGTATGCTATCAATTCTGTACCAAAACTGTATGTTTTCAAACTGCATCTTGAATGAAGCAAACTAATCCAAATGATACTTTGTGAAAGCCTCATGCCTCTCAACTAAGGTCTCTTCAAAGATACTTGCTAAATAATTACTGAAATTTAAATTAATTTTGCTGATTAAGCCCTACTACTAAACCAATTCTACTCTTTGTAGCAATGCTCTGACTCGATTTAAAACCACACATAAATACCTCATTCAACACCTTGCCAGAATGTGATGTGCCTCTTCTTTGCTGTACACTGCAGGTGTTACTGTGATTATAGCCTTCCACCAATAAATGTGGTGCTGATTCAGCTAGGTTGCAGCTACAAGCTGTTTCAGAAAGACCTGGTATGCTACATGAAACATACCCTCTTGCTTCTTTCTTCCTTTTTCTCTTTTTTTCTTTTAAGATAAAGAACTAAGAGGACTTTTACAGCTTTTACAAACGGACCCATTTCTTTACACTTCACACACTTCATTAATATGCATATTACAACTGTCAAAATGAAGACGCTAAAACTGAGTTGGAGCTATTTTTCATTCACCTTCTCCAAGGACAGATCATTGAAATAACATGCATAAAACACTTGCTCGTTTATATAACTCAGTCCAGCACTGCTTGTTACATAAAATACAGATGATACGTTAAAAAGAAAACATCAATGCTGCACTAATTTTTAAAACCATCCCACTTTATGGCTATACTTAATAGTTAACAAATTTAATTTTCTCGTTGTAGCACCAACTGATTTATTGACTTAACTAGAGTTTTTTTCTCTGGAGTTATTTTAATCTCAGTATTTAACAATTACTTAGTTTCTAATCCTGTGACAAGAGACTATAGCATATCCATAATTTTATGAACATAATATCCCCACTGAAGTTTACAAGCTTTCTGGCCAGGCTTGGATCTAAGTTTGAGCTGCTACATTCTCATCCTGAGTTCTTCACCAACGCTTCTTTCTGTGCGAGTTGGGGAACATCAAAACAGGACCCTCAGCTGAGCTCTGAAGGCACCTAAAGCCAGTGGAGAACCTTCACATGTCACCAACAGAACTCACAAAAGAATGTTTGGGGAAAGATCTCTGACAGACGAACCTCTGCACTGGCCAAGATTAAGTTAATACAAGTACTAAATTTAAAACACACAAAACATACTGTATATGAGAGATTCTCAGCTAGAATGTCAGCTTACATGCTTTGTCTTTCTCTACCATCTCCTGCTTGCATTTCTGCTCCTGAAATGTCCCTGTAAATCATGCCGAAAGACTTCAAAGGAAAAGAAATTATTGAAAAAACCCCAACAAACCACAAAATCCCTGATATAAATGGGTCATTAATTTTTGATAAAAACTTCCAAATGCACTACCTGGAGCAGGAGATCACTCTCAGTTTCTCGTTACATCCTGTCCTCAAATACTGACTGGGTGTCTTTTCTAAAATTACTATACACATCCAAATGAGAATTTCACTTGCCTTGTAAAATGAATTCAATGGCATTCAAGAGAATGCTGCAGAGAAGACTGGACTACTTTTGGCAGAGAGTTGTACTTCTCTCCCCTACCAAATGAGCAACTAATTCATATTAGTCTATGCAGGTTTAAGCTACCATGAACCTGAACCAGGGCATCTACACTGCTGGCACATGCTGTGTCCTGCTGACCTTAACTGTAAGCAGCAACGTCCAGCAGGCAGTTACAGGAACGGCCTTCAACCACTGCAGAAAAATATGTCAGGGCTCACCTGTCACAGCCTCAAGCACGTGGCTGCTTGCCCAGCCTTTACAGAAGTTTCCTTTCTGTCTCCAAGCAGCAGTGAAATCCCACTGCTGCTGTGTTAAGCTTCCTAAGAATGCCCACCACCTTCCCACTGGTTCCAGCATCAGAGGTGTTGGGCCCACAGACACCTTCCAGCCATACAGAGCCTTGGGCAAAGCTGACAAACACTCCATTCTATCCAACATCATGCGTGGGTGGGATCGCCTGCATCTCAAGCATCCCAACAGCAACTCTGTGTCTTGCCACCGCTGTAAAACTTGGCACATTTAAATTTCACACTACAAAACTCTGTCCCCACTCCTAAGAACAACAACAAAAATCTCCTTGCAAATACAGAGAGAGGAAAAGCAGTTTATGAAAGCATAAGGTTTCATGCCAGAAAGATACAATTTGTGAAAATATCCTGTCACGGAAAAGTCTATCAGAGTGGAGACTGTGTGTGACACCTACTTCACCTCTCCTGACATCTGAAAATGCAACTTTGGCAAGGGGGATCAGAAAATTCCCCATTAAATGGCACATCATGATCTGGTGTTGTGAGGATTTTTTTTTCCATCTGTACACTTACGGATGAACGCTTTCCTAGACCCCAAAAGATGTTGTAGTTCCTCATCTGCCCACTGCAACTGTTTCCTTTTATAAGGAAATACTACCCCAGCAAACCATCAATTCCAGGTCTAACTGACCTGATCCTTGGCAATGCTTCTCTAATCCCAGTCACTGAGTGAGCTATATCTATTAAAAGAGAAACTAGAGTTTACAGTTTTGTCACTCAAATTTTTTCATTAAGTGGGACAATATCAGAATATGATTTTTATTTATTTTCTATTTTTAATTACAGATCATTTTCTCATTTCCAGATAGTTCAGTCAAAATCCCCCAGCTCCAAAAAGCTAGACAGGTATGAGCAGGACAAAGGAATCACAATTTTAGAGGAACTTCAAAAAATAAGGAAAAAAACCCCAAAAAACTAAGTACCTGTGCTGGTTTGTGCAAGGAGGCTGAGTGGCACAAGAAACAGGCAGGGGACAGAGCTGGGACAGCTGAGCAAAGGGATATTCCGTATCATATGATGTCAGGCTCGGCATACAAAGCTCTGCCACTCAAAGCTCACTCCCATGGGGAGGCAGTGAATGAGCAGCTGTGTGGTGCTTAGTTGCTGGCTGGGATTAAACCATGACAGTATCTAATGAGATTGCAGCAGCCTGCACTATGCTTTCATCTTCTCTATTTCTACCTACTCTACAGAATTACATCTCATTTTCAAATGGGATTCCTATCCATCCAGATAGATTATATTACACTGCCTTGCCTGCAGACTTCCACATGCCCCAGGTAAAAGCAAAACCAGCAGAATCAGAGACACATGGCCTCCATTTCACATTTGACTTTGTTTCTCATTATAAAGAAACGCTACTAGAGAACAGCACATGAAACCTGAGATGAACACAATTTTTCTGATGCAGTTTTAAGCTAATATTGTTGCACCAGAAAGACTGAAAAAACTCCAAGAGTGAGAGTCCAAAATTCAACCATTTCAGAAAGGAATTATTTTGGTTTTCACTCAGATTTTATTTAAATGGAAGAAAAAAAAAAAATAGGTCAAATGGACAAACATCAGCATGCCACTGATTATGAAACTACAAGAAATACCAAGATTCAGACATTTGTCTTCAGTATCTTGAAATTAGCAATGGGTATGATTTTCTATTTGCTGTAGTCTCGTGTCTTAAGATAAACATAATAATTAAATGCATAAACATAACCAGAGTCAGGAGGACCCAGGCCATATTAACAAGTGTCCTCGCAGCTGTCCCTTTAGCCTTTTGTGTCACTAGGAATGAACATACCTAGTAAAAACCACAAAATATGTTATTATTACAGAACCAGTGTTTTCCAGTACTGTTTTATATCTTTCTAATGACTGCATGTAGAAATTTTCTATCCGCACCATCATTTGGTATTTCCTGGTTTTTGGAAGTTTGAGATTTGCCACTTCAGACTAGTTAAGCACCCCGGCTAAGTTTCATGACTTACATCGGAGGCCTTCAAAATCCTTTCCTTTAAATGCCTGCATAAACATATGTATGGGAGTGCACACACATTCCAGAATATTCCACATTTGCAGAGTCCAGTCCCACTACGGCCCCGGTCACGCTTTTCTCAATCACAGAATGCAGCTGTTGCCTCTGCATTCTCCTTCCTGCTCAGCTACTGCAGCCAGACTCTCTACTGGTCACCGCACTCTGCCTGAAACCTGCTGGCTGCAGATCTGGAAACAGGATGCAAGAAATAAAACATCTCACTGATTGCACATGTAGCTCTGGATTCCTACAGAAAGGAGGCTTATGCTCCCCTACTGTTTATCACCTCCTCCTGAGGATTTCTGAAATGCCTGAGTACACAGTCTGAGGAAGAAGCAGAAGTCTCAGATCGACAGCCTTGCAGGCTGCTCACCTGGAAATGGGCAGCAAGGGGTAAAGGTTTGGAAAATGCGCAGTGGCGCATCAGGAACTCAGTCATGCTGGTTAACACTATAAAGTCCGTATCTGAGGGAACCACAGACCTATCTGCTAAAAAGAAAAAAGGGACAAAGGTGAGAGTGGGTGTCCTGTCTTCTTCTCAGACTCCTGCCAAGGGCAGGAATGCCTCTAAGCAGGGACTACAGACACACCACCGTGCCCAACCAGTGTTGCAACAAAATGGTCAGGCACCGGTGAGCTCTGTACCTCATTCTGATAAAACCCACTGCTGCTTCACCTGGTTATGCTTTCCCCCTCCTAAGCAGAGATGGTACCATTCATGTACCCCAGGGAGAGCCTGTGCTTCTCCCCTCTTGCCAGCTGACTTGCATCCCCCTCCCAGTTCCAGTGCGTGAGAAGCCAGACCACTGCTTATGTGGGCTCCACAGGCATTTGTGTTTTCACAGAGATGTGGTGTGTGAGGGATCCTCGTGTCCTCCCCATGCCTGGATGTTGCAGCTCCTGCAGAGGAATGCTCTGCCCTTACCACGGTCACGTTAAGAGAGGGTCAAAAGAAAGCTACTGACTGGCATCCTCCCCAAACTCCATTCATATTTCATCCAAACACTTTACAAGCATTCAGTGGTATAACCGTATCTTTTGATGCTGACATCACAAGAGATTCTGGCTGTATTTTCTATCACTGGTCCACAGACAACACCTCACCCTTGGTTACAAGCGAGGCTGCTAGCAAACCCTCTTCTGGTCCAGTCTTGGAATGCTGGGTCTGGCCTGTTGAAGCAAAGCTCTTCTTCAACACACGTTTCAGAGGGGCTTCCCCAGAGATGGGTGCCACTGCATGAGCTGGTGTGCTCGCTCAGGACAACACCTTGTCACCGTGAGCACCCCAGAGATCTGGAATGCAACAACCTGCTACCTCTGTAGAATATGGCTCGGCTGAGAAGGACCCACACCAGTAGTTTATATTAGGGTCATTAATGCCATCCTGCCCCTGAGCAATCAATTTAAAAAGCACATGAAGAAAGGCCAGCTTTGCATTATTTACACCAACTTATTGGAATGAAGAACAGAGCTGCAGGAGGGGACACATGCAAGTCATGTGTGGAGCTGCTATGTATCCATGTTTCAACAGACAGGTACCAGTACATAGCAAATACTCTGTAACTGCTGACAAACATTCATATGTGTGTGTATATATAGGCATATATAGTTGTCTATATGTAGACATACAAAAATGAATAAAATGCCTTATGAAATAATCATACTTTTAAGTAAAACAAATTTGTAAAATAAACTAAGCACCATTGTTTTTTAAAAAATAGCATTCTAAACATTGACAAACGTCCCCGTAACACATGTAACAGTACACATCTTAAACAAAACCTAGGAATTCTTTTTTTTTTTAAAAAGTCAAATTTCTGGAAGGAAGTCTTGTTGCACAGCAGCAGGCTTTTCCATGAAAAGATATTTTACAGGATAGAAGAGCTATTTCTTAGTGAACACTCAAGAGACTTTGGCACAACCTCTGAAAATTCCTCCCATCCTCTTTCCATACTGATTAGTACCCAAACATTTATTTTCAAGCCCAGATCCTTTCTAAATTTGCACAACTTGCCACGTGAAGCAGTGAGTCAGTAATCTTAAGCAAACAGTTTCCCACTTAAACTGTTGTACATACCATGTGTTTGAACTCCCTATCCAGCTGGTTTTGTCACCTGAACAACTAGAAGTCTGTGAGTGGTCAAATGCACTTGTATTTCTAAACTGAGATTACAGCATTTCCTATTCCTCTTCTTTTTGATCCATCCAATTTATACCACCCATTTACCAAAGACGGGAACACACAGCAAAACTGACTCTACTCCACATTAAGAAACTATAGTGAACTACAAACATACCAAAAGGTTGAAATGGTGTAAGGCAGAAAATCTCTCAACAATTTTTCATTACATAGCAGGAAATGAAAAATTATAATAGAAGAGACAAAGAGAAAAATCTCATCCCAGCAGCCCAGTGACAAGGAAATGTCTCCAGTCTACAGACACTGAAGATCTAGTTCCTGTTCCAAACCTGCCTGCTGCTACACTAGAAGAATACTTTAACCCCTAGGCCATTCTTAAAAGAAGAGGATTTTCTTTATAGAGTTTTCTTATTTCCCTCAAACACACCTATTAGCCTCCTAGAACCAGTAAGAAAAGGCATATCCCCCCTCCAGAGCTCCAAAAGTAGGAAACCCAGCACCACTGTGTAACTACCACAGCTGCCCAGTGGCTGCTCAGGATAAAGTATCCACTTGCTGGCTTCTGCTGCTCCCCATTTTAGGGACTGCACCCATGGGCTCTGTATTCTCCCCATTCTGCAGGAGAAGGCTGCTGGAAACCCAGAGCCTGTGCTCTGCTGGCTGGCATCCTAGAGGGACATCTGCAGAGCATCACTGTGATTTAGCATAATCTGAATTCCCAGTTTTACTACGTATATTATACTAGTAGAGCTGAGCCCGACTGACAATAGATTAATTCAGCTACATGGTCAGTAAAATGGTTCTCTCTGATAGGCAGGAGGGAGGTATGGGGGTTCTGGAAAAAAGAAAAATTCAGACTGAGAAAACTCACTTTCCACAGTAAGACTTGCCAAAATAAACATCAGCCTCTCGCTCTTCCTCAAGCGCCTCAAAATATCTTCCTAAGCATACTGATAAAGAGCAGTGAAATAGCAAAAAACAATCTACTCAAATTCTACATCTGCATGCCCTCCTGCAAAACAACAAAAAAGGTTAGCTTTCAGTTTTTACAAACGAGGTATTATCTTCCAAGCTGCTCTTGCCAGGGACTTGAGCTATTAAGCCATTGACGCTGGCTCCTATTTCAGCTCAGGAGGGGATGCCAAGAGACGGCGTCGCTTCATCTGCTCCTGCGCTTGCCCAAATGTGGACTGCTACAAGAGCACGGCACGGGAATGCTAACAGGGAAGTATGTGAAGTGAGAGCATTACTGGCCTCAATCACAGCGGCTTCTCTAAGCAGTAAGAGCAGAAGTACAAAAGTGAATGTCAGGAAGTGTTCAAATTCACATTTGCTTTGGATGTCAAGAAACAAATTATCACAAGGAATCAAACTTCTACCAGCAGGACTGGTACAGTAAAATAAATTCTCAATCTTGGAATAAACCTCAAGTTCAAAGATGGTCCTGGAGCTATTCTGATTTCTTTTTTCTATTAAATAGTCAAAGTCAACAGCGCCTTCCCTTCTTGTTCAGACATCTGTGAAGAACCAGTTTACTGTTGCTAGATGTGCAAGGCTGACTCTCAGCAAATATAATCCTTGGAAGAGCTACACGGACTTGAACCAGCTTCTTGCTGGTCCCACAGGAGCTCCCCAGCTGCAGACAGAGAAGGAGAAGTCATCGGAGCTGTCCTGACCAAGCACACAAGGAAGCACCACAGTCATGGTGAGTTGGCAAGCTTACAGCTAGTCTGGGGAAAGGCAGCGCTTCAACAGAGCTCTGAAAGAGCTCCCTGAATAAAGGGTTTCTGATGAGAACTGATAAAGCCAGGTGCTCAACTGGAGGCAAGACAGACCTGAAGAAGGCTTAGTGTGGTGAGACCTCAGGTAAGTAACATGTATTCAAAGTATAGGTAAGCATACTTTATGAGTCAGTGAGGTTATGTATATGCTTGAAGGTAAACACCTGATTTTAATGTGCCAAAGCAGTCTGAACCTTCCAAAACCAAACACTGAAATTAAATGCAGCCTTTCATTTTCTATAACCAAGTCACCTCATATAGCTCCTTTGAAGAAGATGCAAATTTTTTCTTGAACAGTATTTAAATTATTATACATTAGATACATATGTACACACACAAAATATATGTACAAAAAAGTTCTAACAAATGTTTACAAGTCTCTCTAGTAAAATCACCTGATGCATATCCACAATGAGCAGGCACAGACCCAGCAGTACTCTCATATTAACCTGCAGAGTCAGACAGTACACTGTCACCACCACTGACATTTTGATAGTCTCAGATCTACAACAAATACTGGTCTTCCTCTCCTCCCCCACCTTCCTACTGCCGAGGAAAACATTGATTTTCTGACGTGAACAAAAGGTATTCCTGGAAACAACAACAAAAGCACATAAATAAGTTAACCCATAATTACTTATTGTTCATATAGTCCTTCAACCTAATTGCTATTACACATGAATAAGTGGCTATCAGAGCATTTACTGGACTTAGAACTGCAATTTTTAGAAGTAAAACCCCAAAGAAACCCATTATTTTCTTCAACTGAAACCCACGCTACCCAGCTACAACATTAATTGCAAAAGTACAGTCAATCAATGAAGACTGTGTCCTGCCAAAAATATGCCAAGGTGCCTTGACCAGTCCCCCCTTCCATACCCTCCCCAATTGTCAGAAGACAATCTCAAAAAACCTTTCTGCTTCTGAAGGTCAATAGCATATTAAGTGTGCTGACGTGAGCTGAGGTTCATGATTAGACAGATATATTAAGGTTTTGGATATTTTTTAAATTACACATTTCTTAACTTGACATGGGCAATCCCAAGATAAAGCTGATTGAGCAGCTATGATATATGGACAGCAAATGGAGACATTTTATGCACAGAATGAAAAGAAGATACTTGGTTTATTTGTTGAGGAATATTTTCAAGAAAATAAAAGTTTGTCTTATTTTAAGGTACTTTTCTCAAAGACAGGTAAGCTGAGTTACACTGTATACCACAGATACATATTCTACCGTATGGTTCAGCTCATTTGTGCCCATTCACTGGAAGTGATCTATCTTTAGCATGCCAGAATCCATGCAATGATAAAATCTGTGGACAAACTTTTACTTTGGATCTTTCCAGAATTTCTGAAGATGAACATTTAACACAGCTTTGGAAGATAACATACTATTTGCTTCACAGAATTCAGCGTTCACAAGTTAAGCTCTAACTCGTAGTTATCTGAGTTATTAGCTACCACTGCAGGCTCTGCCAGCTGAAACTCTGTGTGCTGAAGGATGCAAAACCCACTTTTCTTGGGTAAACACGGATACCAGCAGGTTTCAGATACTGTATTTGGTTTGTGTGGCGATGCTTTGGTAGTGGAGGGGCTACAGGCATGGCTTCTGTGAGAAACTGACAGAAGTTTCCCTCACGTCTGATAAGAGTCAATGCCAGTCAGCTTCAATAGAGACCTGCTGACGGCCAAGGTCGATCCCCTCAGCAACCACAGCACTGCCTCTGGAATAACAAACCAAGGAAGGGCAGGCTGAAAAAAGCTGTGCAGCAGCAACTGCAGGTGGAGGGAGGACTAAGAAAGAATATGCGAAAGGAAGAACTCTGCAGACACCTAGATCAGTGTAGAAGGAAGGGCAGGAGGTGCCACAGGTGCTGGAGCTGAGATTCCCCTGCAGCCCGTGGTGCAGCCCACGGTGAGGCAGCTGTGCCCCTGCAGCCCACCAGGGTCCACAGGGATGCAGATCCACCTGTATGCCTGAAGGAGGTTGTATCCCTGTGGGAAACCCTCACTGGAACAAGCCCCTAGCAGGACCTGTGCACACTTGGAAAGAGGAGCCCATGCCAAAACAAGTTTGCCAGTAGGACCTGTGATGCCTCGGGAGCATGGAGGAGGCTGTGCCTGAAGGACTGCACCCCATGGAAGGGACCCTTGCTGGTGCAGTACAGGGATCCACACTGGTGCAGTTTGTGAAGAACTGCAGCTCGTGGGAAGGCCCCATGTTGGACAACTTCACGGAAGGCTGTGTTCCATGGCAGGGACCCCACACCGGAGCAGGAGGAGAGTGTGGGGAGTCCCTCCCTCCCCTGAGAGGAAAGGCCAGCAGATGCAATGCGTAAGGAACTGACTATGACCCGCATTAGCCATCCACCAGCACTGCTCTGGAGAAGAGTTAGAGAACTTGGGAATGAAATTAGGCCTGAGAATAAGGGAGACACTTCAAAATGTAGGGGGTTTTTTTAGTTCATTATCTTACTCTTATTGACTGGTAATAAATTAAACTAGTTTATCCAAATCTAGTCTGTTTGGCCTGTGATGGTAATGGCTCAGTGATCTGTCCCTGTACTCTTGACCCACAAGTCTTTTACATTTTCTCTCTCCTACCCAGCTGAAGAGAGGAGGGACAAAGAGGCTTTGGTGGGCGCCAGCCCTGGCTGGTATCCTGCCAGGGTCAATCCACCAGACGCACACAAAACCCCACGTTTTTTATGGGAACCTCAAAATTGCTTTAACTGTTAAATCTCTCTTCTCACCACTGTTAATTAGCAACATTACAACAGCACTGACCAGCTCTTATATATTGCATGTAGACGCTATCGAAAACCCAGTGCTGGTTAACAGAGTTACCACACTGAGCAAGCCAAAGTTTCAGCAAGTCAAACTCCCAGTACCTCAACTTGCTCTAACCATCCTGTCAGCAGTAAGAACTGCCAGAAAATAAACTCAGGTTGCTAGGAATTTCCCAACCAAATCGGTTTTGCTGGGGTTTGGTGAAGCTACTTCAGCATAACCCAAATACTTTTCAAACACCACCTAAGCAAGGGTTCCCCAAAAGCTAACTGAATTCCCTATTAGCCACTTATCCTTTAGCAAAAAGCCCAAATCACAGAAAAACTTGGAATAAGCAAAGTTCAGGAAGTTACTGTGGCTTGTGCAGACACAGGAGAGCTGACCATAGCATTCATTATCAAGTAAAGTCCTGTATCAGTCACGCCTTTCCTTGATTATTCTAGAACTTCACCAAGTAAAAAAGTCAGAGGTGATTCCTGAACAGCTACTCCTTTACAAAGTGTCTGACTGTATTTTCATGAAGCCACACACAAAGTTATCATCTTCATTCACAACGAGCAGTTCTGGCAATCACTCATACAGATTTCTTACTGCAGACAAAAGCACAGTCAGAGCTGCTACACATTCACATCTCCAATGCAGCCACACACCAGAACACAACAGGCACTGCAGGCAGCAGACGTGAGCTGGGACTGGGTTCTGTGGTTAACAGAGCTCTGTCACTGGCATCCACAGAACCAAGGAGTTTGGCTGAAAAGAGCTGGATTTATAGTTGCTCAGTATTTGGACTCTCCAATAAGGGAGGAATAAAAAGAAGACCCATGCAGTTTACACAGGACGCGATTCAGCTCCCACTGGTTGTCTTCCTTAAACATGCAATTTACTTCCCAATAATATTGACACAGGTAGAGTTTTTCCAAGACCTGAACTTTATCTATCACTATTTTTCCAGGTGTTCGGCTCACTAACCGAGATCAGACAGTCTAGCCACATTGCTGACAATCAGAGCACAGCAAACGGAATGCTTTGGCTCTTTTTAAACTGCCTGAGCTGTGCAGTTGGAGGAAAAATACAAGAACTCCCTCACCACTTCATCCCCACATAAAGCCTGCTTTTGGACAGGGCACAAATTACTGCCTTGATCCTCTCCCTTCTAGCAGAATACACACTCCATCCTAGTGGCCTCAGAGAACATTTGCTCCTTTGCTGCCAAAAACAAAGATTTCCATAATTCTTACAACCTGTTCCAACTGCCTGCTCCATAGAGGGAACAAAACATGTAAGTAATCACTTGCAAATAAAAATTACTGTCTCTAATAATGAACCTTTACAGCTGAATCATCTCAAAACATACTGGAGGGGGGCAATTCTGTTTTGGCTTCACCGTGGGCTACCTTTTATGACTATGTTCACTCTTCCCCACCATCTAAAGGGAAGTTTCATCCAAGTCAGTGGTTCAATGATAAAAAGGCACGAGAAATTGCATGGAACTTTCTATGAGTCTCAGTTTCACTGTGCTTACTGCATGATCAACTGAATCCCACGATGTCATCTCTCTCCTGGAATGAGAGCATTGACTGACAAAGCCAGTAAGAGGTTTGGAAACGGCTCCTTGAACTCTTACATTTACACCAGTCACACTTTTGCGTGACACATTTGTATGTGCTTTGTGATGCTTTACGCTGTCAGGAACAAATGCTTATCTCCCTTCATATTAACAAGTTGAATAAAGATAGAGATAACAGAGCAGGCCAAATACCCCAAAAATAAAGCATCCATTTATGAATTTGAGAGTCTCCTTTCATCTCGATTATTTTCTCTAAAACATCTGTGAAAGTTCAAAACTTGCTTTCAGTTTCAGTCTTTGATATTAATCAAAGTAATCAGTCAGCTTAACCTGAATTACCTGAACTCTTCGCATCACACAGCTGCCAGTCATTTTTCACTGACAGCAGCATACAAAACCAAAAGTAAGGTGCTGCAGGGAGGAATAGGGCCATTCACTGATTTTTTTTTTTTCAGAAGTGAACTAAGATTTCATTCCTACTTCAAATCTTTTCTTTTTTAGTTTTCCCATTTCTTAGGAAAACCCTATAAATCCAATTCTTAATGTTTTCAATTTTATCTGTCTAGTCTCACGATAAATAACACTCACAGAGTTTATTATTTTAAAGCACAAAATTACATACTTATACAGACAGTAACAAGATGCACCTATAGGAAATTAGAGAATTACCATTTCTGACAAAGGTCTGATGTTCACACTGGATAAAATTTCTCCAGAACTGTTCTTGCAAGACAGAGTCAGCTTGAACATGCAGACCCTATTCAGACAAGCACTTAAGTGCTACTGAATTCCCTGAAACAATTTTTTGAGACGCTTTTCAGCAAAAAAAATGAACTTCAGCAAATCCTTAAAAGTCTTTTTGAACTGTTTCAGAAGCATGCATGATTCTAATGAAAATTTCACATCTGCACATACAAGAAAACATTTTTAATCCGGAATACTCCGTTTTTAAGATCTCACAACAGGATCATGTTCTTCTGGTAATTCCTTTTTCAGTACTACATTAAAAATTATGTTTAAAAGGTAGTTTGATTTGGGGTTGTGGTGGCTCTGACTGGGATGGAGTTAACTGGCTCCCCAGCAGCCCCTATGCTGCAGTGTTTTGGCTCTGGGGCTGCAGCAGTGCTGACAACACGCCCTGGTTTGGCTGTCGCTGAGCTGGGCTCGCACAGGGTCAAGGCCACCTCTGTTCCCCACTACACCCCCACAGCCAGGCTGAGGGTGGGCAAGAGGCTGGAATGGACATGGGGGGGACAGCTGACCCAGGGTGACAGAGGGGTATTTCACGTGATGCATCCTTAAGTTCATAAATAAAAACTGGGATAAAGGAAGAAAAGGATATTTTTGTTTTCAAGCAAGTTTTTTGGCTGTTGTTTGGAGACTGGCTGGGTATCAGTCTGTCATCACCTGGTGGGCCATCTCCCTTGCTCTGCTCATTTTTCACCCCTTGAGCCCACCTTTTCTTCACCTATTAAATTGTTTTTAAACTCACCTCAAGAGCTGTTTTTTGTTCTCCTTATTTTCTCTTCCATCCCCCTGCTGCAGGGAATGAGGTTAGGAGTGTGTGGGTGCTTGGCTGCTAGCCAGGGTGAACCCACCACAGCGAATCAAATGGAAAACCCATCCCAGATTGGTGTACTCTGTTCTCAGATTCTGACTGAGAACTTCCCCCAGTATTCAGTGTCTACAAAAACTCTATTTCTCTGCATACTTGTAGGGAACTTTACTTGCAAACATCTGAGTTGAGTATAATCTTCATCCTAGCTCTACAGTCTGAGGAAGCATTTGTTATTCTCATTCTGCTGAGGGGTAAAGAAGTGGAGGGAACTACAGGAAAAGATTTTCAGAGTTGATTAAAGTTTTTGGCCTCATTTGTAGAAAGAACACTTACATACAGCCATCTTCTAGCAGCAACCTGAAGGCTTCTCAGAGCTGAGAAACAATCCCTTTGCAAGTTTAAGAACTTTACTGCCTCTTCAAGTGCAAGATCCACAAATACACATCTTCACTAACAAGCCAGCAAGTCTCCTTATTCTCAGGGCCACAAGGCATCATTCTGGCGTGGAAAACCAAGTGCAGCTGAAAAACCAGCATCTTTCACAGAAATCACTGTTTCTGCGAAACCCCTGTGCTGTGTAATACTGCTGACAAGGGTGGAGACGATTCCCAGATATCTCGCTCTCTAGGCAGCCCATCTGCTTTCTGACAGCTCAACTTCTGGTCAGCAACTGACCTGATGAGTCACACTGCTCTTACAGAGCTCAGAGCCAGACTAAGCGATATTTCATCATGTACTTTTACCACACTCGCCATCAGCAGATGCGTAAGAAACACTTTGGGCACGTATCTTTTTCTTCTTTCCTTTGAGGAAGTCACACAGCTCACCACTAGCGAGTTTAGCATGCTGAATTATTAACCACCAGACTGATTCTATTCAGCCACTCCCTGTGAGCTTTCCACTACTGAAAGCTTTGAAAGTTTGCCATGGGGTAACTGTGTAAAAAGTCTGAAGCAAAAAATAAATCCTTAAGAAATGGCGTAACTGCTTCCACCAAAGAAACAGGGTGCATGAAGTGAATAATGTGCCAACGAAATGAGTTCTCCTTCAATCCACTTATTATAATGCCTGAGCATTTCAGAAATTTCAACACATAATCGTATTTATCATTCTGACACCCACGCTTAAGTGCAGGAGTATTGTGATCTCATTTTACAGATTTAAAATCGAGGAATTAAGTGCTTCAGTAATAATTTCTCAGGAAGCCATTCACAGGGGACACAATCCAGGTATCCTAAGCTGCAAGGAAACTGGAGAACCTTACAGATGTGAAAAAACTGTCATCTCCATTAGAATTACACAGAAGGATGAGGTCATTAGTCCACCTGTTAGATTTAGGCTTGAAACAGACTTAGTTTATTCATGCTGTACACAGAGAAACTGCCTCCTTTGGACAAATCAGCAAAACTAATTACTTGATATGTCCAAGTAATTTCTTCTTCAAGTATTTTCTTCAAAACAAGTGACAAAAACCATGAGGTTTAGACCACCTCTAAAATTTGGCTATTGCAGAGACCCCATTTCTCAGTTTTGTAGTCTATATGTGTATCTGATTTTTTTTAAAATTAAGGAAAAGCTACCCTTTCCCACTATCCTCTGAACATCACTTTGGACTATATTTAGTGTGAGATGACTTCAGAACACCAGTCCAGCAGAACTTTCAGTTGCAAAACCATGCTATATCTTCACAGTGGTTCAAACAATTACCGAAGATGAGGAGATAATGAGGAGAAGCAGTAGGACCATATAGCATAAGCTGGCCAACTTACTGACATAGAGAAAGAAGACAAAGGGAAGACATTGATACCAAACGGTGAATGGTTCTGGAGACTCTGGAGACAAAACTGCCCCATCCCTGGGAATGATCAGGGCCAGGCTGGATGGGGCTGTCAGCAACCTGGTCTAGTGTAAAGTGTCCCCGGCCACAGCAGGAGGCTTGGAACAAGATGATCTTTAAGATCCCTTCCAACCCAAGCCACTCTGTGATTTCCATATGATTCAGCTTCCAAGATGTTCAAACAGACTGCACTGCTCTGGTGAAAGCAGCCCCCAAAGCTCCTGGCTTCTTGTTCCTGCACTGACAGATCTGCACCTAAAGAAACTTCCCATCTGAATGATCAGCAAAGAGAGATTAAAAAGTATCTTACCACTGCAAATGACTCCAGTTTCTGTTCCTATTTTTCTATCTTCTCCAATAGACTGCACCTCCTGCAAAATAGCTGGAAATTAAAAAAAAAAGTAATTAATTTTTTCTTGATTTGCTTTACTGTCATTTCACAGGAGACTTTAGTGAAGAAAACACCTCTCATTCCTTTACTGCTGTGGTCAACCCATGGGGGTGCCCTTACCTGTTTTACAGGGCTTATCTTTCCTAAGGGCCTATCTTCACTGCCATGAAAGCTCAGGCAATCACCTAAGCCTCGCTGCCAGTCCCATTCCTGACCACGCATACAATTCTCCCCTGAAACAAACCCATTTTTAAAGCACACCTTTGGAGCTCAAACTAGCCAGCACACGGAATGTGCAGAAAGATAAACTTCAGCAATGATAATTATTTTGTCATTAATGCAAGAGAGCCGTAGGTGCAAGTTACAGTAATGCAGCAGATATTAATCAAACCCCTCTGAGCAGCACCAGTGCAGTTACACTGAGGCCGTTCTCCAGAAACAACATTATCATCTCAAGAATACTAACTCAGATGAAACAAAGGGAAACCCAAAGAGCGACACCAACGCTTTGTCTGCAATACAAGGCCTGTGCTCATTTGCATATAAATTTCAGAGGAATTGTCCCCAAAGTTAGAGATACACAACCACACTGAGTGCCTGTTTACATCGATGCAGGGATAAATGGAAACTTTCCTCCCAATTTCATTAGTGCAGGGAAGTAGTTACGTTTTGTATTCTCTTGTGCAGTTGTGAGGACAAGACAGCCATGGTCTCTGGTTTACCATGCATGCCAGATAGAAATTATTCCTCTTTGGCAGTGATTAAGTGAGTTGCACACTGGTCCTTGTTTGCTTTGGAATAAGATCTGTTTAGCAGTCCCCCAGCTAATCCTAAAAGAATACTGAAACGTTTCTGAACACCCTGACTGCTGAAATCAGCCTCTACTAAGCCACTATGACTGGATTGTCTTTACAGACAAATTTTTCCTTCTGTACTACAAAATACTCACTCTACATACAGACTAGAAGTGTGTGACTGCTGTCATATTTAATTCATTTTATCCTTATTGAAACGACATATTTTGCCAAGGCCAAAACTAATTTTAGACTGCAGAAGTCCTGCCAGCATCACAGGTTTTATTTTAAAGTAAGGCAGAAAGCTCTTAATTGCCTTTGCATCCAAAACAGCCAGATGTTCCCTGAAGCACTTCACCTGGCAAAGGCTCCCACAACAAAGACTCTCACAGCTTATGTCCCAAAGTCCATTACAATCTGAGCACACATCGCTGCATGGCTTGCTGAGTCACAGTTATGTTCAAAATCAAAGGAATGAATAGAGCAATTTAAAATGTGATGCTTCGATGAAGAAATACAAGTGCTCACACATGTCAGTGTTAAAGAGCATTTCTGGGTGTTGGAATCTACACAACAGGCACAGATCCATGAGATGAATAGAGGGGCTGGAAAGCTGGTGAGGGAAGCATACCCAACTCCTTGCCTTTGGGAAGAACACCCCAACCAAGCACTGTGATAGCCCTACCGGGAGTTTTTATTTTGGGGAAACGAGGGCAAGATTTGGCTGTTTCCCTCAAAGGGACACAAGGAAGGGCTGAGACCCTTTTGTCCACTGAGCACCTGAATCAAAACAGAGAAGACAGCAACATTCCTAATTGCTACAGCATTTCTTATGTCAACATACAAACATTTAACTCCTTCCAGTACTGCCCGTAGTCTGTAGGAAGAAATTTTAGGATTTAAACACAGCAAATCAGATTATGGACATTACTGCACTGAGGCACCCTAGTGATTCTTCTTTTTTCCTGCATCACACCTGCTAAACCACAGTTTTTGATCTTTTTCAATCCAGGCTACAGAGGAGAATCCTCTCCAACTTCACTGGAAAACTAAAACCAGAAAAAGTGGGTTCAAATGGGAAGAGCTTTATAACTTAAAATTTTTTTTTTCCTCCTTCTCAGTGAGTTCGTTTGGCAATTTTTGTCCTTTGGAACCTCACAAGATTTGAAGAAGCAAGTGATATATAATGTCAGAATGCCGTTTACTGACATGGTCAACAAATACAGTCACTGATATGATATTATCCAAGCTAGAATTATAATTATTCTCCC
Organism: Regulus satrapa; assembly: GCA_013396955.1. Lineage (NCBI taxonomy): Eukaryota > Metazoa > Chordata > Aves > Passeriformes > Regulidae > Regulus > Regulus satrapa. Next base: position 226,648 of record VWZN01021527.1, on the reverse strand, counting down.
TTGAGAGCCACTATTAAAAACTATTTTAAAATACAAAGAAACATAAGCAAAAAACCGAAGTCCAAAGTTCTTGTTTTGCATCACCACAAAGTAACAAAGCAGATTGCCAACTGTACACTACATGTAAAATTATAAACCCTGCCCATTTTATTTGGTGTAGTAAAGGTTTGTTCTTTCCCGGCAATACCACATCTATCAAATTTGACCAAATGAGTTGTATTACCTTGAAAAAAAAATTAATTCTGCAGGATATCTTTCCACAGTTTGATCACCTTCCTAAATCACCACTTTGTCTTTACTCAATGGTCCATTACAAGTTATCAAACAGTACCCAGGAAAAAACGACTCAAGGGCGGAGAAAGGAAATCAACAGCAAAGGTACAACAGTGAAAAGGAAACTTATTTCATTTATGCATCATCACCAAAATTACTGCTGCTTAACGTGCAAATGTTCGAGGTGATTTCCCATTATAAAGAAAGGTCAATTCTTAAAGTGATTTGTGTTCTCAAACAACGAAAAGACCCTGAAATAGGAAGGCATGCTGGCCCTCTGCAGGCCTTCGAATACAGACTTAAAAACCGTGGCCCACATTCCTCTTTGGCAGACGAAGGGCTGATGGAGACCATGTGCATGGAGATGACACCATACCCCCTCACAGAACCTTCTACACTACAGAGGATGAGGAGGGAAAAAGCAGAGCTTCATGTGTCACATCCACCAGAGCTCGGTGACAAACAGCTGCACCCAAACTAACACAAGCCCAAACACCTGCCAGGAATCAGTGCTCACTGCAGTGCTACAGCCCTGCAGAACATACAAATAAAGCAAGCATTTTAATCCCCCCCATCGTGAGCTGTGAATTCTTTGACACTTCCCTAATCCTAGTATTAATGTGATATGTGACAATAAAAGGACCAGACATGAAGTTTAAATCTAGATCAGAACAGCTATTTGTAGTGATATGGCCAGCAACGAACCTAAAGAGCAGAATCAAAGCATAACGTGAGCTATGTAACACTCCTAGATTGGAGTCCTCATCCTACAGGAATCTTTACTCCTCAGAAGAGTAAAACAAGGCCTTTGACCCCCTTCTCCACTGATGCCCTAACCCTGACTGCAGCCTTAACCTAGGATTTCACAACACACCCATCACACAGAAGAACTGAAAAACTCTAACTCTGCACTCTTCTAATTCTACTGTAGAGCCACCCATGAGCCTTCTAGACCCCAACAGCAAACATAATCTGCAATCCCTCAATTCCCAAGAAAATACCCTGTACAAATAGGATTGGCACACCTGTGCAAAACAGTGTGCTAAATATACCTCATATTGCACATGGTGACGACAGCAGCACTGCAATTAACTGAAAGTTGTCATTGTTAAGAATAGCTTTTTGTTTATCTTTAAAAAATACTAAAAGCTAAGTTGATAGTGGGATCGAAGGCATACTGAGTTGGGATGAATACTGGTAACACAAAGAAACATTGGACTACAGACAGCTAGCTTAATTTCAGGATATTTCTTTAGGTGAGGCCACAGAAGGAAAATAAAGTCAGCACAAGGCAGGGGAATCTTCTGAATGTCGATATGAATGACTGCAAAGGCTATTTACTGTCTGCTGGTCCACACACAAGAAAGCGATATTTGCTGATGATTATGGCACTTGGGTGTTTTTTGGCCCTTTTCTGGGTTTTAATTTTTTGAGAAATTTTTCATGTTTTTTGTGAGCTAGTGAGTCACATTTCCTTAGCTGCCAATGCAGCTGTTTAGCAGGTGGAAAGCAAACCTCACTTTCTTTGACAGTGAGACTTTAAGACATCTACTCTCAGCCTTACGCCCAAACACAGATTGTAAGGTCGGGCGTAGTCAGGGTTTCTCCTCGTCTGCCACTGCTACACTTCAACACAGTGGGGTAAGACCCTGTCAGTAGCAGTCAATTAGTAACAACACGTTCCAAGGCTGAACTCAGCCTGCCTTCAACCCAAGATGCTCCCTTTTGTGCCCTGCAGCTTCTAACCTGGCCAGGGCAGGCAGTGCAAGGCACACTCAGCGGGATCCAGCCTTCAGAGGACAGCCCAGATAGACATTTACAAAGAGCACGGTTAACTGCCACAAAATCAGTATAAGGCTTTCTGCCTAAAACCATCCTCATCTGGTATTTGCCAGAGACTCTATAGCAAAAGAATCTGTTGACATTAGGATTGGGAAACAACGAAATAAAAGCTCCAGGACTGGACCGCCTCTCATCCTATGCCAGATTTCTATTCAGCGACACAAGTCAGACCATGATATATCACAGTTGGGCAGATTCATGTTCAACTGTCTGTAAGAACCTTTATTCTCCTACCGGTGATCTCTCATTATCCCAGTCTCTTAGTCCTCCTAGAATGTAATGTCAGTCGACAATTTACTCAAAAAGCATTACAGGCCTAATCCAATTCCTCCTGACAGTACCAGAGCTGGAACAGAGCCGTAACACGGACATAAATGAGCCAGATGGTGTAGGAAATTCAGCATCACACCACTGTACCTTACCAGATGAGAAATCTCTTCACTGCTACAAGAACTGGACCCACTGGAAGCCCAAATGGTTAGAGGAGTGAGTTGTGGGCCCCACTGAAGCACAAGTTCTCAGACAATGAGTACAGGGCAACACTTAAAAGTTCTGCTTCCTATAAGAATTGCTGTCGGCTTCATATACATACCCTACTTCTAATAGATGGGGACAGTTTCTTCCACAGCTGGGAATGTTTTACTGGGATGTGTTTATCTTTCCTCAATATCTGACTCACAGATATCCCCATTTAGCTTAGTTTTTTCACTCTCAGAAACTAAGAGGGTTTTTGTAAACAACTCTACCATAATCAGGTACACTGTCTGTGACATTAGCAGATTTATAGAAAGCTCTCTTCACGAAGAAACTCATCCACAATTTTCCAAAAAATGCCTTATTTTGGGAGTTAACTTCATGTAACCAACTTCAACTCCTTTGTTACACAGCAGCAGAATGACTGGTCTCAAGAGTTATATATCTCAGCCTGGGAGTGATAAAACAAGGATACCTTTCATTTTGCAGAACATTTTGGTGGAGCAGGGATAGCAACAGAATAGTTACTCATATATGCTATCATCTCAGAGTGTCTGTGTACTTTGTCGAGAACAGCTAATTGAAATTAAGATGAGAATTTTCCCTGAAAACACGAGCCCACACGCCAAAATTATTCCCCTTAAGGGCAGGTGAGGACTTCTGAAGCTATATTTGGAAATATTAAAAAAAAAGACATGACATCCTTAGCCAAACGGTTATGATAGTTCATTAGCATCATTACTAAAGAAAATACTCCCTAACATATTACAAGCTAAGATTTGCACGCTCTTCCCTGCCCTAAGGAAGCACATAAGGTCTACCTGAAAAGGGATCCCACTGGAGTTACCAAGACTGGCTGATGACACAAACCACAATTTGTTAAGATTCCAGCTTCTGAACACGATGAGTTTGTGCTGAATCCTAGAAGTCGTTCAATGTAAAACATATTTAAAACAGAAAGCCTTTGGGAATAGCCAAGGAATACTTGAAGAAAAAAAAAAGGCCATTAAAGGAACTGTAGAGGATTTACAATTCTGTTTAGTTTTAATCTGTACAGCAGCCTAACCCATAAATAGAAACCAGGTGGTTTAGGGTTTTTTTTTTTTTACATTTGCTTTACTTTCTTTATTTGAGAGTTGTGGGAATTATGGTAACCAAGCAACACCACAAACCTGGAAAGCCCTAGTTAAGGAAACTGCTGATATCATGATGAGCCAGGATGTGTTCAGTGTCTAGAGGAGCTACGGGATCTCCATTTCTCTACACTCCAGTGGACACAAGATCCTAAAAAAAGTGAGGAAAATATTCTGTACAATCTGTGGACTCCCCATGCCTCAGTGGGAAAACTCCTTCCTCCCAAAATGAATTTTGCTGCCACTTGGGAACCCACTGTGAGTCTGACTTGCCACTTTTGCAAGGTCAATCTGTCAGAAGAGCTTCCCCTTACCAAGGCTTAGGAACTCACAAATACTGGGTCTCAGACAGAATAACTGTCAAGAAATTAAAAATAACATCAATGGATTTATTAAAAATAATCACTGCAGATCCATGTAAATTTGAGTATGTTCTTTTACACAGAACACAACATTATAACTAAAAGTTGTTGATAAAAAGTGTAACTAAATTGAAAAAAAAAAAAAAATTCCACAATGTTATTTTCTGGCCAGAAAAGCATATCAGAACAATCAAGCATTTTACTGCTTCTGCAACGAACAACAGCTGAAATAACTCATTTTTCATGCAAGTGCAATCAGCACTATTTTCAAACTGGCAAATCCTCCATGTAATCAGTCTTCAGCCACCCAACAGAAGGCGAGAAGCTTCTGAAGGAAGCAGTACTTCTTACTTTGCACACTTAAGCAAAATCAGTTGTGTCCTCACTCTGTCAAATGGTTTTTATGCAGCATTTTATAAAACAGTTTTTTAAACTGCTCCAAAACAAAAGTAGACATTTTCTTTATAGCAAAGTCAATCTATATTTTTTTGTAGAAGCATTTCAAGATGTAATCATATCCTGAGAAAGAAAAGTAGGCAAATAATCCTTTTTAAAAAAAATTAAATTACTTGCTTATTCAAATAACCAGAGGCAGAGAAAATACATCTCAGTGCACACATTTTAAAGTGAATGAGGAGTTATTTTAGGAGACAAAGGCTGACTTCTGCACACAACCAATGTGTTGGTGCAGCACAGAGCACTAAGGTGAGACAGTGAGATCAGTACCAAAAGCACGACAGCCCAGCCAGGTACTTAAGACACACAGAATCCAGGTATTGGGAGCCACAGAGTGCATTAAAAAGCTCAACCCTGTGGAACAGGTTTCAGCTTCTCTTCATACTGACATGCAGTATGACCCAGCTGATACTGGGTTATATCATGCGATACGCAGTTTCAAAGGGTACAATAAGCAAGTATTAAAATCACCAAAAAGCCCCAAGTAGAGACCACATTTAAAGATGTCCCCTGAAAGCTGCACTGGGACACAGACATAAGGGGACTTCAGAGAACTTGGTCTACTGCCACAACTGCTGGGCTTCGAAAAAACATCGCACCACGACTGTGAAAAGCAGAACTGTTTGTCAACACAACACCGTGTGTTGAGTGTGCCTTTGTAACAGTGTAGGTGAGCTTCAAAGAACAGAGTACCTCCTGGGAATCTCGACTGGGAAGGAGCCGGGCAGAGGGAGGCACACTCGGCATCACCCACTGGAGGAGGGACTGCATCCTGCTCAGAAAGAAAGCACCAGGCCAGGCAGCAGCAATGGATCCTCCAATTCCACTTCACTCCACCGTGTGTGGACAGGAGGAGGATTAAGGACTCCCAGACAACCCTCACCTAAGCAGTTTCCCATTTCTCTCCTCCCTGACAGTCCTACAAGAGCCGAACACAACTATGAAGAATATTTCTACAGCACAGAGATTAGACATATTCCTTCTTATATAAAACTCCAATCCTTCTCCGCCTAGAAGGGACAAATACTCTCTTGCCTTGTGCACTCTGATTCTAAGAGTGGGATCATAATGAACAAAATTGAAGGATGAAATCAATTTACAAATGTAAATATACCTCTAGCCTCTTTTGAAGCTTGAATAGGGAGGAAGAGCAAAATTACCCAGGGGATCTTGGTCAGACTCAGCCATGAGTGTAAATGAGATCTCATTCCCATGTGGTATTTCACATCACAAAGGAAAACACAGAGCCCTCACAGCCCTGAGACAGAAGGTTCCATGAAACAGTAATTTGTTCGTCAAAGCAGCCTTTTCATGGGAATGACATGTAAATTAACAAAATAACACCCGAAGATTTTAAGCAAATTTCTCATTCTGGAACTCAGACCGTTTCACTGATGAGTTAAATTATTCTGGCCTGGGCTTCAGCTAAAATGCTTGTGTCAGTATTTTAGTTACAAAGGAATCTGGGTAAAATAGAGCAAAAATACAGTGTGGTTTTCTATTCTGCTAGTAAGTTCGGATAAAAGCAAGTAGGTGCCGGTGCAAATCTGGAACGCCTTCAGGGAACTCAGATAAACCATTTGTTAAAGCAAACTGGAATTTGCCTCAGTTTATTGGCAAAGCTTCTTCTATATGGATCATTTCTTCTGAATTCATGTCTTCATTTACTTTCCTAGGAACAAACACGCATTTACTGCTGACAATGAGCCTCAGCAACTGATCTATGACTTGGCACCTCTGGTCCAGGTGCCTTTGAGATACCAAGAGTAAAGTTTATTCCAGTAATAACCACTCGCCCACAAGACACAGTCTGAACATTTTATGGTCCACTAAGAAGAGTAACATCCCATTTAATGGCAGAAAGTTGCATGGAACACGTTACATGCACACCACATGGCCAAGCTACAACCTCTAGCCCAACCTCTGCTTTGAGAATTACCAGCCTTCTGTTTGGTTAAGCTTTGCAAAATTATAATGCGTTGATGTTATTTATTTATCCATTTTATTTCCCTAAGATATTTGCTGCTTCAGTAGAAGAGAGGAGGGGCACACAGTAACTACAGCCTATCTTTCTTGTTTCCCAGGTCTCCTGGCTTTCACAGATGGACCTGCGTGGTAGGGTAAGCAAATCCCTCAACACCCATAGCTGCAGATTTCAAACATGCACACTGCCTGACCCCCTCACGTTCACCTTGATCATCAATACACTAAATACTACCATTTTCTCAGTCACCTTAGGACATTAAGTACATTTCTTCTAGTGAATTGCCAAAGTCTATGAACTTCAGAAGCCCGACAAGCAACTCCTGGTGTATGTTCAAGACTACAGCACACTGTAAAAGCTGAGGATTAAAAGCAGAAATATCAAATTTCAAAGCAAGAATCAGTTGATTATATTTTTTCACAGATCAGGTGAGATTGGATGGGAAGGCAGTAGGTCATCTGGACCAACCTCCCTGCTCAGGCAGGGTCATCCCAGAGCACATTGCACAGGAGTGCACTCAGACAGCTCCTGAACATATACAGGCATACTGAATACTCTCTGGGAAACCTGTTCCAGTGCACAGTCACCCCCACAGTCAAGAAGTTCTTCCGTATATTAAGGTAGAATTTTCTGTGGTTGTGTTGCTGTTTTTTTATGGGGTTTTTTTGAGGTAGGAGGTGTTAAACTGTAATCTATGAACAGATACCTTTCTACCTTTGTATTAACACAGACAGTTAATGATTTATGGCTCGTCTCCTAAGGAGTCCATCTGCTGTATTTTCCATTTCAATTAACAGCAGATTCCTTCCCAAAGCTCTCTGATCTCAGTACTGGAAACCGAAAATGTCCAGAAATGTAGCACATAAGAGTCCCTGAGGTCCCTTCCAGAAAAAAAAATCACAAACGAGCAAAAGGCAAAGCCTTTTATGGAGCTTGGTACCAAAATGGTTTAAAGACAAATGGGAAAAAAACCAGCACACAGCAGCAGCCCCTGCAAAGCAGCCCAGCTGCCAGCTGGCGGCAGCTCCAGCGGTTCCCCAGGCTGGCCAGAGGCCTGGAGAAGGAATGCAGCTCTGCAGGAGCCTTGCTCCCATCCACCTGGGGAAGCACCCTCACCACACTCCCACCTCAGAGACTGACACTTCAAAATGGGTTGTCCTTCTCCGTGTCTTTTGGTACTGCAGAAGAACAGCCCTTGCTACCACAAGTTTGACCATTTCTCTCTCTTGAGCCACTTCTGTAGAACTGGACTCTGACTTCACAGCCAGCTCAGTGAGGATGCAGAGCTTGGTAGGTGAAGTTCAGCCCAGAAAAAGCACCATACCATAGTATAAAACGTCTGGTTTTTGTCACCAGTAACAGCAATCCTGAGATTTTTCTTCCTTAATTCACAGAAGTCTCTAACTCCAGGTTAAGCAGCTCTCTAGATGGAAGAAGACATTGTTCACTTAAGAAATAGTGAACAGTAGTTTAAAGTGTGCTATTAGTTTAATTAATGACTGAGTTTATATTGCTGCATTCTTTAATATGATACAACAATGCTAATGACCGACCTTTTTCAGTTTAATAGACCTTGCCACTACCAGGTGATCCATCTTTCATTTAAAAAGTCCCCTGTTACAGCTTAAGAAATCATGTTTTGCCTTTTAGCAATTCTCACTAAAATGCTTTGGAAGGCACCATCATTCACTTACAGGCTGACGTTTAGAGGACCTGACCTTACACAACTGCAATTATAACTTCCTGCACTCAGTGTCTCTGGAAGCCAACACTGGGAGAGCAATTAAAGATTCTTAACCTTTCCTCATCTGCAGGGTAATGTACAAAATAATCATGGCTGTAAACAAGTTAACTTCAGAGAAGGGAATCAGGTGTTAAACTGCCAATATGTCAACCTCATCCCAGAAGCAAAAAAAAAAATGGGAACCCATCACTCTTTGTCAAGAAACCACAGAATGGCTTAGGGAAGGGACCACCACAGTGGGACATCTGCTCCAACCTCCCTGGCACAAGCAGGGCCATCCTAGAGCACACTGCACAGAATTAGGTCTGGACAGTTCCTGAGTATCTCCAGTGAAAGAGCCCTCACCCTCTCTGGGCAATCTGTTCCAGGGCTCAGTCACTGCACAGTAAAGAAGCTCTTCTCCTGTTCAGGTAGAACTTGCCATGCATCGGTTTCCACCCACTGCCTCCTGTCCTACTGCTGGGCACCACCAAGAAGAGCCTTTTCCACCCTCTTGGGACTCTCCGTTTAGATATTGATACACACTGACATGGTCCCCTTTCAGTCACCTCTTCATTGCAATCCTCACTGTACTCATGGCAGTGCAATGGATGAATTTACACATGTGACCATCTGTTGGCAGATTACACAACAGCTGAGTGACTTCCCAGACTGCCAAATCATGGAATCACAGAATGGTTTGGGTTGGAAGGGACCTTAATGATCACAAAGTTCCAACCCCCAAGCTGCAGGTAGGAATGCCAATCACTAGATCAAGTTGCCCACAGCCTCATCCAAACTGGCCTTGAACACCTCCAGGGATGGTATCCACATCCAAACAGCTTTCCTTGTTCAGAACTTCCTTCGTTTTGTAGGCTTACTCGCCTTACTACAAAATAAAGTACAGACAAATAAAGTACTTTCCATTCTAGAGTACCCTTCGCCCTGAAGCACCCTGTGGACTCTGAACCCTCTCAGAGAAGGGTCAGAAGTTTCAGGAGTGAGCACTCAGTGGAACGCATGGCAGCACACTGCTGCAGCCTGCTCCACGGCTGGCTCTCACGCCGTGCTCTTGGCTGAGGACACAGACTCACACTGCCACTCACATCAAAGTGATGCAAAACTGCCAATACATGCAGAGGTCTGACAGGACCTTCGTTTGAACTCTCTCTTCCCCAGAAACTCAGCTATAGAGGGTGTACCTGTTTGGACCTGCACCTTTTTCAGACATGTGAAGGGCTTGGGTCTTTCTCAACATGGAAAACTTTGTGAGGCTGCCAGCCACGCTCTGCTGCAGACCCAATAGCTCACAACTCGGATCACCTTGGATCAAAAAAGCCCAGTTTTCCTTCCCACCAGGGCTTCTTCCAACCACTGCCTTCTACTCTCTTCACAAGCCTACAGGCACTTTTCGTACACAGCAGCTGCCCTAGTTCATCTGTATTGCCTCACACGCCAGATCTCTTCAGGACACCTTCTGCCCCACTTGCATTAGAGCTCTGTGCACCTGACACACACATCTGATCTTTTGACTCCTTTCTCCTGCTCCTTTCTTACATTTCAGACCTGACTTCCTTTCTGCTGGCCAGATATATTACCCAGTCCTTTTTGGCTTCTGCTGTGTTTGTACACAACATAATTTGGTTTGGTTCTTGTAGAGGAAGAAAGCCCCAAGAAATTTAACAAGAAATAGGTTTCCTTCTTTCACCCTAGTAACAAAGTGCATGCTAGCACAGGGGAGACCTCAGTAGCTGTGAGGATAGATGATGAAACTTCTCTGGACCTTCGAGCTGTGCAGTCTATTTCCACACCATCCCTCTCTCCAACACACCCAGCACAAGGACCACAAGCTCCAATTCTAACACCAAAGCACAATGTCATGACCTCAACAAATCAGCCAATTCAAAACAATTTCTAGCCAAAACAAAGTTATTAATGGAAAACAGAAACACAAAAAAGGCAACATTTCATTTAGAACTCATCCTAAAGATCACTAAAGCAAATTCTACACAGCCTAGTATCACTGCCTAAGATAGTCCCACAGTGATGACATTTTGTGACTTGTAGGTTTTTCAATGCTACCATAAACCACAGCTTCTGAACACATTTCAACTGAGAAGTGCCACCACACCCAAACTGCATGTGCAATGGTTTTACTGCATTTAATTTTACACAGAAAATCATACACAGCACTGCAATTTAGATACTAAAAGGGAACGACTTAAGTGTAGTGCAGAAGAGGAAGCCACAAACTGGATGTGTGAAGGACGGTACATACTCACAACTGGTTTTACGCATTACTAAGTAATTTAGCCTGAAACAATCATTTGAGTACGTGCTTGAGCTTCACACTGTCCAGAGCCCAAATATTCTTTGCTGGCAGCTGTACCTAACCAATAAGAAAGTCCCAAGTCTTGATCAGCCACTGTGAACCACTCTCCTGCAGCAATGAAAGCCAGGTGTGACAGTCAGCATTCAGGCAGACACTCCAGGGTTGGACTTCCAGGGCAAATACTGAAGACATTTCTAACAAAATTAGCCAGGATCCTGAAGAGGATTTCCTCATTTAGAAATGTCTCACAGCACCAACAATAGCTTTTGGTGGTGTTCCAGGTAAGAGTCAATCAAGCACCATAAATTCTTGCACGGATTTTACACAAGGTGGGGCCAACAAACACCAGTCTACCTACCCCAAACACAAGGTGTTTATTTTGAAATTCTGCCAGGCAGGTTGACTTTACCAGTACAGAAAGATAACTCCGTGAGACTCAGCTGTCAACACAACAGTGGCAGCAGCTTCTTGAATGCCCACTCAAAACACACCTACAACCTTCAAGGATAGCCACCTTCCAAGAAATCATACTCACAGCTCACTTGGCTATGCATAGCACAAACAGATAACAGCGCTCAACTCCACCCAGGATATAAAACAGCAGCAGAAACAAAGCTCAGTAACATCAGGCTTAAGCTACCACTTAAAAAAAAAAAATCAAACAAAAAAAAACAAACCCCAAAATCCCCAAACAAAACACAGCCAGTCAAAGAAAACCAAATAAAACTGCACCAGTTCCTTTACACAGGCCAAAATCTGTACCCAAATCTGAGTAGCAGCACACTTACAAACAGGTGAGGCTTCTTTGCCATTTGAACTCTTTACCTTTCCAACACTTGGGAGATTAGATTTGTCAGTAATTTAAATACTGGACACAGTACACTGCCATAGGCATTTTCTTCAGCCAGCAAACCACTCAAGAGAATACTGAAAGGCCTATTATGAAGGCCAATCGCTATCCTTTTCTTGAATGACCACATGAAAATCAGTGACTGTTCCACAATGGTTTGAAAGGGCCTTTTGTCTGAAGGAAAGGACAAGGAGTCACAAAGTATTGCAGATTCATTTGTAACTCATGGCTTTTGAAGAAACTGCAGAGCTTCAGTTAAAAGCAAAGCAAGAAAAGAACAAGCTCTGAAAATGTTATGCCACAATCCTTTCCTACTCTGTACATGCAGAGCATATTTTTAGTCTCTTTTGTATTATAAAAAGATGGGCTGGCATTCTCTATTATTGTTGTTTTACAAGAGAAGCTTAAAACACTTGCAGAGTTTTGACTTTATTCCCAAACCCTAATTAGGGTCTGCAGCACTATTGTATAAACAGAAAATCATCAGGAGCTTTTTCTGGTACAACATCTAGTAAAAGTGTAATTGTACTGGGATAATAAGTGAAACCATTGTCACTGTTGCTTAATAATCACTTTAGTAATTGAGCAAATTTGGCATCACCCATGAAGTGTAAGATGGCCAATTCAAGAGAAAGACTTCTTTTATACTGAGAAACTAGTATTAGATTTGAATTTTGAAGTCTGTTTCTGAAGTTCCTCACAAAATAAAGTACATCTGCTGATAACTTCCCAGAACAAAAAACAAAAAAAAAAGTTTTACTTCTCCCCAATTACCATCTACCCCAATGACATTTCAGTTCCCAGATTTTACATGCAAAGGTGCACACACATTCAAAATGGGACATGCACACATGACTTCATTACCGTTTCTAACCACGCTTCACATGGACAAACTCTCTGCAGGAATGACAGTGGAAGCTAATAACCTAAAAGATATTTCTTTAAACCCATACCCAGGACTATGGAATTACTGCAGTTCCATTCAGAAACAAGAGTTAACAGCTGACAGACTTGCCCTCTTCCTCTTCCCACATACCATGAAACCAAACAGTGGAAAAAGTGTCAGTTTTCACTCGCCAACTCCTTGCCACATCCCAGATTTATATTCCTTGTGCTCCCACAACTGGAATGAAACCAAACAATGTATTTTGAACACACCTTAGTCAAGGTGCCAGTTACATTTACCTCTTGTGACCACCTTATCAAGCAACATCAGGCAAAGAGCTGGTCCTTGGCATGTTACAAGACTGCGCAGGGGCCAAAATTTTTGCTGTAGGAAGCAGCCACAATGCCGCTCCCATGCACACGTCGGATGTAGAAGTCCTGCCATGACAAATACACCCTCAAGGTAACTCCACACCCCCTCATCTCACCTCATCTCATCTCTCCAAAACAAGAGACTGTAAATAGACTCTTGCCGATGCAAAGCAGAAGCTAAACAATGCCGCACATCTTGAAGCTCAAGGTGCCCAGAAACCCGCAGGCCATAGAGGTGTGATGTGCAAAGCCCCCTGTTAATCTCAGTGAAGTTCAGGATCCAAATTCCTTGATTTGATAATGATATGGAGCACTGCTTTCAAACAACTTTCAACAGGAGAAGGTGACCAGTCTAAAATAAAGATACTTAACTACTGTTTCTTTTTATACTAGAAGAAAACTGTCAGAAAGCTGGTAAAGCATCAGAGGAAGGAAGGCAGGAGGAACAGAGAAACTGAAGCATTAGAACAGTAAACCACAGAGGACAAAGTAGCACCAGACAGGAGCCATAATTCTCAAGAGCAATATAAACAATAACATCCCTGATATTAGCTACAAATCAACTACAATTAACAGTTAACTATTATTTTCTTCCCCAGATCTTTGCGCAAAGTCTCACGGCCCTTCGGTGTTCTGCTCTAAGTCATTACACAGCTTTACTTTTATCCTCCAGTGCACAGTGAAAAGTGGAGTTTGACCTTTCCTTTAGATTTGTGAAATACCACAGCAGACTGTTTTGAGAACACGCGTGAGGTGGGGTTTTCTCGTATTCTGCATGGCTAACATTGCTAACAGCGTCTAAAGACATCTAAGACACGGGCTCTGAAAAACACACCGGGAAACACAGTCCCTCAGAATGACAACAGAGGCCATGTGTGTGGGTGAGAAGGTACACAAACATAACAGTTTGTGGGAATTTATAACAAAATACAGGCTGCCTACAGCTGCCGACAGGCACGGGTTTGGTACTTGCACGATTTCTAGAGAAAACCTTGAAGTAAATACAAAACACATTGTAGGCCACTGGAAACTTTGTACTGTCTTAAAAACCAGGCCTGAATCAATTTCAGTTCCAGACACGCATTTCCTTACCATTCGGGAAACAGCAGGAAGGTGTCCTGACATAGCCTTCTTTCCGCTCCTTTGAGCGAGGAGAACTAGATAAGAACAACCAATCCACATTCAGAACCAAACCTCTCTCAACACAGAAAGATGCTTGTGCTCAATTTTTAGGCTCATTACTGTACGCCAGACAAAACAATAATTCTTAAGCACATTTTTTTCTCAGGCATCTGGCTGGGCATAAGGACTGTGGAAACAGACCCTCCACTTAAGGATAACCCTGAGGACATTTTGAAGGGTATTTAGTTTAATTCATCTTAATCATAGCGCTTTTTTTACGCAGTAAATTTCCCAGAGTTGTGACCTTACCTCCTTACACAGTTATACAGCACCTGACACAGTACAAGCCTTATCTTGATTAGTGTCTCATTACATTTAACAGATCCTGCTGTTCTCAAAGGGCCAAACTCCTTCCACTTCCCTGGCACAATTAGTGGGAGAATACTCACAGCCTAGCAGCAGCGTTCAGCTCCAGCAGTTTGTGATGGCGCCTCGCTAAATTCATCAACCTGTTCTGACCTGGAAATCATTCTGCATTTGCACGGTTTGACTGCATTCACAGAAACAATTGTGGCAAGGGCACAGTGTCCTGCTCACAGCAGCTTGAAGACTCTAGTTAGCGGCATTCAACAGGTTGCCATCCAGCATTTCTTTCATGGACAGTGCAGATACATTTCCCTAGTTAACCTGACATTCGACATGCAGCAGCCTTTTTCCGCTTTCCGCATACAAAGTTTTTAGTTTGCCTTTTTCAAATCACCGTATTTTGGAAAATAGTTCATAACTGCATCAAGAGCTCAGAGAAACAGAAGAAAAAGGCTTCTTACACACACTGGTAATTCAAATTTAAAGGTTAACAACAAAAACAACAAAAATCCCACAGAAGATCATTAGTTGCCTTGAAGCACATTTTCAAGCTGAAATCAACCAAATCAATCCAGTGGAATGTGACCTGGAATGAAACAGATGGATTTTCTGTGGTGCCTCTTAGTTCTCCTAAAGAAAATAAATCTGGTAGTACAAGTGATTCACATCTCCAAGGGATGAGGCTGAGGGTGGGGAAGGAGCTTACACTATTAATTTACAGCTCAACAAAGGAAGCATTGCATTCAGATAGAGAATAAAGAGTACTCCCAGCTGCCACGGCTTATCAACGAATTCCATACCTACAGATTTTTTTTTTTAAATGCATAGTAAAAAAGACGGCGAAGACTTAAAAAAACCCCAGCAAACCCAAAACCAAACA